>JAFBMS010002471.1:0-15000 GCA_019788955.1 Albula glossodonta
AAAACAAGCTTTTTAGACTGCCTAGTTACCTGGTTTCTGGAGGAATGTTTTCTCTGTAACACACGGGGCCATTGGGGTAATCTCACAGGGAGTTCAGTCACAGCCCTGGCATAGTGACAGCTGTCACTCAGCCTTACATCTACGCAGTCATCCTGTCATTGGGCGTGTTTTTCCTGATAGAAACCTGTGATTAACATTGTAACATAGTGAGATGCTGCTGACCTATGAACTTGTGGAAGCAGGAAATTCATCTGTGTCTATGGCTCCATCCACATCTGTGAGCCATAGCCGGCTGTAGTGGAGTGTGTGTGTGTGTGTGTGAGAGTGTGCGCGTGTGCGCATGTGAGTGTGTGTGCGTGTGTGTGCGCGTGCACGTGTGAGTGTGTGCGTGCGAGTGAGTGTGTGTTTGTGTTTGTGTGTGCACACATGGACACATGCTTGTAAATGTGCATGTGCACTTGAGTGTATTTTCATATGTATTTTCTGTTTCAGAGACTGTATGTGTCTGCATGTATTTGTGCTTCGCTGCATGTGCATACGCACTTCTGGGGGGCGTGTCAGGATTGGTGTGTGTGTGTGTGTGTGTGTGTGTGCAGCTGTGCGTGAACGTTTGTGCATTTGCACATATGCGCCTATGTCCCCTTGTGCCTGTCTGTTAAAGTGTGTGTGTGTGTGTGTGTCTGTATGAGTGCAACGCATGCATGTGTGTGTTTACATCTATATTATATGTGCCCACAGCTGCACAAACCAGACCCTCTGCAGAACTGCAGACTGGGCATTTTACACAGATGTGTAGTAAAATGTGGCTGAATATGGTGAGGTCTTGGAACAGTTTTTATTGTGTGCAAGTAACCCATAAGCTCTGCTGTCCCTTACCCACACAATCGCCTATTTCATTCTTTTACCTACTGAATTACACACTTATTACTTCCTGAACTACTGTACATACTGGCTTAATTACCATCTTAGTTAAACCTATACTCACAAATGTAATGATTAGTTTACTGCTTTTACTTTATGTACTTTCTTAATGACCTATTAACATACTGATGGACTTACCCTCAGTCTTACATTACGACTTTCTGACCTACTGACATAACTTAAGTACTGACCTCATGGCTTACACAGTGACATACTGACTGACGCTTTCGTCCCGTTTTCGTCCCGTTTGTGTCCAGTTCCACTTAGGATGACTGAAGAGGAAGAGGATGATGAAGAGGATCTCCCTACTCTTCCTCCCAGGCTGACCAATGAGTTGGCATCTGGTCCCCAGTGCCCCGCCATCCATCAAAGGTACCAAACGCGTGTTCGGCCACGCCCACGCAAAGCCCATTCGGCCTCTGGTGTCTCACTCTGACTGGCAGACTCATCAGTGTGTGAAAACACCAGCAGGAAACGCATACAGCATGAACCACAGCGGGGCTTTGCGGTTGTCAAAAGTAAATCACAGCAGAGTCCCAATGAAGAGCCGTGGCGGCCATTAGCCACCCTGAAGTTATTAGTCTTCATACAGCCATACAGCTCACAGTCTATTCCTCCTCTTATTCCACTACTGCATGCCACTGAAATAGCTCAGCACTCAGATACCTTTAAATACATTTGTTGTTGTTGTCATTCATTTGTAGTCTTTTGTTGTTTTTTTTAGTTGTAAGCAGTACATTTTTAATTGAAACATAATTTCCTAGTCAGCTTGTTTATTTCATTAAAATCAAAGTCAAACTTATATTCAGGAGGACTGCAGTTTCTGTGTGGTTTTATTTTGGCCTCTTTTGGTCAGCAGCCATGTTGGGCTGTGAAACGAGGTGTGTGGACAAGCTAGTCTTATATTAATCATTCAAGTGCTGAATCACACCAAAAGTTCCCAGCACTGCAGCCAGGGACACATGGTCTCTGCCACCCCTGCTGTAAATACAAGCTGTTTTTCTCTTGTAAGGCTTTCAGACTGAGCGTTAACAGAGTGTTTTCTTCCTCAGAGTGGAGCCAGAGCCGGAGCCGGAGCCGGATCTGGGGGCGGAGCCGAATCTGGAGCCAGAGCCGAATCTGGAGCCGGAGCCGAATCTGGAGCCGGAGCTGGGGCTGGAGCCGGAGCCAGGCCCAAACGCTGAGGGTTCCTCCCCACTCAGGCAGTCTCCACCCCCTTCTGTCCAGCCGTCCGAGAGCACGGACCTGGGTAAGCCTCAGGACACCTTACAGACCACGGGCACGTGAGAGAGGGGCCACTGGACGTCCCGGCTGGAGACCTGAGTCTCTAAAGAGCACAGACACTGCTGGGGGGGTCAGAGGCATGGCCTGGGGGGGTCAGAGGGTACGGCCTGGAGGGACGTTCTGCCTCCCTGCCACTGGACAGAGATGGAGAGCAGGGACTTCACATGGCCCAGTTATGTCAGACTCCAGTCCATGTCGGCCCCCGGTGTCTGCTTGTTCTTGGTGCTCAGTTAACGCAATCTATTGGCTAAAGAACAGGTGTCAATGTTAATTGACCCATGCAAATCCCTGATTGGCTAAAGGGTCCACACACCAGGTTTCCAAGGTTGGAAAGGTTGACAAGCAAGAAACAAGCAAGCAAGAAAACCGCAGAAATCTCAAGTCATGGCAGCCTTCCTGGACCGGAATATGACACCCCTGGGCTAAGCAGTCCAGAACCCTGAATTCACAGGCTTAAACTGGCAGCTGATTGAAAGGAAACTACAAACAGCTGCAGATACCGAGGTCCTGCAGAGTATCAGTTTAAGAGCCCTGGTGTAGCTGTTCCTCTCCCTGCTGTGCAGAATGCTGACGGGGGTTTTCTTATTTCAAATAAAAAAGGGAATGAAAGGGAAACATAGGGAGGCAGTTTCTGGTGTTACTTTTCCCTCTCTTATACTAAACGGAGAGCAAAGAGCTGTAAGTGCAGGCTATTAAACCTGATGATGTGAGCTCTGGATGCAGTTCATCTGCGTTTCACCTTCAAATTGTCACCTGCTCCAGCGAGGCCCCACTGACGATGTGCGGCGTGCTGACGCATAGCGAGGGAGCGAGCGCATTTCAGCAGCGGGAAATGCGACACGCGCATTTCAGCATGCATTTTGTGAATGCAGTAACGGCCCCTGGTTTCAATGCAGCAGCGACAGGCTCACTGAGTCCTCCCGTCCTGACACTCTGAGAGTCCACAGCCCAGCGTGGTGCTAAATACTTTAAATGAAACGGGATGTGTCTGTATTGATAATGCATTACAGAAATACTGGGGGTGGCCTTACCCATGCGTCATAAATAATGGACTTTAAATCTTACCCTTAATTAAGTTTGCAGGACTGTAACGTTCGTCCTGCCTGTACTCAAAGCCAGTCCTTCTCCTCACAGTCAGTGCCAGACCAATGGAAATAAGCGCTGGGGTTCTGTGCTTCCTACATAATTCACATTAGATTCATGGGCACTGCAGGGCTGGTCTGTGCCAGGCTTTGGCACAGCGGTGCGGATGGGGCGGAGCCCAGTTTGTGTTAGTGAAGGGCTCTGAGTGTGAGGTGAACAAGATTACAAACACACACATGCGCACGCATGTATACACACACACACACACACACACACGCACATATATACATGCAAATGCATGCTCATACACACACACACACACGCACACATATGCACGCAAATGCATGCTCATACACGCACACTCACATATGCACGCAAATGCATGCTCATACACACACATGCACACACACACTGCATGAATTATTTTGCTTACTGTGTGTATACATATGTATTTGTACTAATCGCCCCTGATCCTGGATCAGACCTGAGCTGCAGCAGTATAGTGCTTGGCAGCGTGTGAATGATGTTAGACCTCACAGTTTGTCATCAGTGTGCATGTGGCATTAGAGAGCGGTGTGCTGGTCTGTAGTGGTTTCGTGTTCGGCGCTGAGTGCAGGTGAAACGGGCAGAGAGGCATGCATGTCCCTACAGCGTGATGCTGATTCTCTGTGTCATTCGCTCCTCTGTGTCTCTGCTCTTTGTTATCACTGTTCTCATTGTTCCTTTGATGCACTTAAATATATCTTTCCATCTTGCCCTCGAAAGACACTCTGGATTAGACAGCCTGCGAAATGAACGAAATCATCAATAAACGTCCCCTGCAGAGCTCACGTGAAGAAGAGTTTGCAGTGAATTGCTGAATTACTAAATTATTATATATTGAGTTACAGTATATGAAATAAATCAAGCAATATTACAGTTGCTTGATTTATTTTATCTGATCATATTGAAAGTCACGATGGCTGCACCAGGCATCGAAGATCTATTGGTCCTCTTCATCCTCCTCCTCCTCATCCTTCTCTCATTCTTCTATTATTACTTTTTATTATTAACAATTATATTAATATTGAGCGTGTGTGTGTGCATTAAAGTGGAGCACTGCTTCGCATTAGTCCATAATAGATCAGCATGGCCCTGTGTTTTCCATTACACGGAGGGTGAGGAATGTTTCATTTCGCTAAAACACGGGGTGCAGTGAAATTTCAGTTTCACTTCATTAGCTCTCCGTATTTGCTTCCTTCTCCGCATCACGAGCGACCGATCGTGTTTCATTAGTTTCACTGTACTGTTCTCCAGCACTTTCTAACCACGGTGCTGAGTGGAATCGGGGTCACTGGATTTTAGGTACTGACCTTACTGTCCCCACCATGAGCAGATCTGATTGGTGCAATCCCTTCAGGAGTAACGTTGATTGGTGCAGTCCTTTGAACATGGAGGGATGTGATTGGTGCTGTTTTTAATTTACTGTGATTGGTTCATTCTCCTTGCCCTGGAAGGCTCTCATTGATGTACTGTCCTCCCGAGGGAGTTCTGATTGGTGGAATGGGTGGGACTTGTTTGGCAGTACTCAGGCATCCAACTTTCTCCCAATCTCCTACCACACTCTGCCTCCCTGCCCACCTTCCCCCCCCACCATCCGCTTTAACCTACCTCTTTATCTACCTTCCTCCTACCTACTACCTCCACCTGTTCCTTCCACACAGAGTCTGTGTTCACTGGCCCTTTCAGGCAGGGTTAAAAGGTTAGAGGAATTCAGTGTAGAGGGGGAGGAACAGAATTCAGGCATCAGTCAGGAACCAACAGCTTGTGCTTTTATTGTCTTTGTTCAGCTCCCTAAATAATTGCCTATTTTTAAGTCTGGGGATCCTTCCTACATGTCTTACCTGTCAGAACAAAGGCCATGCGAGGAACATGACAAACTAAGCCTGAAGGACTTCACACACGGCTGTGATAGCTGAAGGGTTTTTTTCTGCACTCATGGGTTGTAAACATGCATCTTATATCACACTGAGGTATACATGTTACACTGTATATCTGTGGGTTTACAGGCTGGGTGTTTGGACTGCAGTAATAGAGCAGATGGTGCAGAGAGATGAGTCTGTATGTTTTATATTCATCTGTGTAAAAATGTCAGACACAGGGAAGATTAATATAAAATGTTTTTTTCTGTCTTTAATTGATGCAATAAACATTATCAAAAAGTTGGTCTCTCTCTCGCTTTCTGTCTTTGCCTTTCTCTCACTTATGCAAATTCAATCCCAAATTCAGCCGTTCTGCTTTATTGGCTTCGCAATCTGTCGTCTTGCCAAAACAGCAATATGATGCAACACTAATTGTGCCAATCATTTACATAAGGACATTAATATCGGTGCTCTCTTCAGTCACTCTCGATCTCTTCTCTCTCTCTTTCTATTTCTTTCTTTTTCTCTCTGTCTGTCTCTCTCTCTCTCTCATTCTCTAGCTCTCTATATGTCTTTCTGTTTTCCATCTATCTTCTATGAATAATGTGCTAAAATCAATTAAAAGTTAAGCAATAAAAATGATTTAGAAGTAATCATGGTTTAATGAACCTCTTTGCTGAATCATGTTCCTCTGAATTCCTCTGCAGTAAGTAGACATCCCATCATTATAAATTACCATGCCAACATATCATCATCTGCCTTTGAGAAGAGGGTCAGTGCCCCGGTGTTCAAAGGCAGGGTAGTAATGTGGCGTCTTTTACTGTGCGTTTTGTTTTGATCACCTCTTTCACTTCTGAACTTCCCTCAGCTGATATCTTTGATAAGAAAATATTAGCTGCACATCTTTCCGAAGACATGTAGCAGAGTGGCATAAGACGTGTAGCAGAGTGGCATAAGACGTGTAGCAGAGTGGTATGAGGCATGTAGCAGAGTGGTATGAGGTGTGTAGCAGAGTGGTATGAAGCGTGTAGCAGAGTGGTATGAGGTGTGTAGCAGAGTGGTATGAGGCGTGTAGCAGAGTGGTATGAGGCGTGTAGCAGAGTGGTATGAGGTGTGTAGCAGAGTGGTATGAAGCGTGTAGCAGAGTGGTATGAGGTGTGTAGCAGAGTGGTATGAAGCGTGTAGCAGAGTGGTATGAGGTGTGTAGCAGAGTGGTATGAAGCGTGTAGCAGAGTGGTATGAGGTGTGTAGCAGAGTGGCATAAGACGTGTAGCAGAGTGGTATGAGGTGTGTAGCAGAGTGGGATGAGGCGTGTAGCGGAGTGGGATGAGGCGTGTAGCGGAGTGGTATGAGGCGTGTAGCAGAGTGGTATGAGGGGTGTAGCAGAGTGGTATGAGGCGTGTAGCGGAGTGGTATGAGGCGTTTAGCAGAGTGGTATGAGGCGTGTAGCAGAGTGGTATGAGGCGTGTAGCAGAGTGGTATGAGGTGTGTAGCAGAGTGGTATGAAGTGTGTAGCAGAGTGGTATGAGGCATGTAGCGGAGTGGCATGAGACGTGTAGCGGAGTGGTATGACGCATGTAGCAGAGTGGTATGAGGCGTGTAGCAGAGTGGTATGAGGTGTGTAGCAGAGTGGTATGAGGTGTGTAGCAGAGTGGTATGAGGCGTGTAGCAGAGTGGTATGAGGTGTGTAGCAGAGTGGTATGAGGTGTGTAGCAGAGTGGTATGAGGTGTGTAGCAGAGTGGTTTGAGGCGTGTAGCAGAGTGGTATGAGGCGTGTAGCAGAGTGGTATGAGGTGTGTAGCAGAGTGGTATGAGGTGTGTAGCAGAGTGGTATGAGGCGTGTAGCAGAGTGGTATGAGGCGTGTAGCAGAGTGGTATGAGGTGTGTAGCAGAGTGGTATGAGGCGTGTAGCAGAGTGGTATGAGGCGTGTAGCAGAGTGGTATGAGGTGTGTAGCAGAGTGGCATAAGGCGTGTAGCAGAGTGGTATGAGGGGTGTAGCAGAGTGGTATGAGGGGTGTAGCAGAGTGGTATGAGGCGTGTAGCAGAGTGGTTTGAGGCGTGTAGCAGAGTGGTATGAGGTGTGTAGCAGAGTGGTATGAGGCGTGTAGCAGAGTGGTATGAGGCGTGTAGCAGAGTGGTATGAGGCGTGTAGCAGAGTGGTATGAGGTGTGTAGCAGCGTGGTATGAGGCGTGTAGCAGCGTGGTATGAAGCGTGTAGCAGAGTGGTATGAGGCATGTAGCGGAGTGGCATGAGACGTGTAGCGGAGTGGTATGACGCATGTAGCAGAGTGGTATGAGGCGTGTAGCAGAGTGATATGAGGTGTGTAGCAGAGTGGTATGAGGCGTGTAGCAGAGTGGCATAAGGCGTGTAGCAGAGTGGTCTGAGGTGTGTAGCAGAGTGGTATGAGGTGTGTAGCAGAGTGGTATGAGGCGTGTAGCAGAGTGGTATGAGGCGTGTAGCAGAGTGGTTTGAGGCGTGTAGCAGAGTGGTTTGAGGCGTGTAGCAGAATGGTATGAGGCGTGTAGCAGAGTGGTATGAGGTGTGTAGCAGAGTGGTATGAGGCGTGTAGCAGAGTGGTATGAGGCGTGTAGCAGTGGTATGAGGCGTGTAGCAGAGTGGCATAAGACGTGTAGCGGAGTGGTATGAGGCGTGTAGCAGAGTGGTATGAGGCATGTAGCAGAGTGGCATAAGACGTGTAGCGGAGTGGTATGAGGCATGTAGCAGAGTGGTATGAGGCGTGTAGCAGAGTGGTATAAGACTCTATACACAGCTGATGGAAGAGGGCAGGGACAGAAATCTGATTGTGAAAATTGAATTATGTTTTGTGTTTTACACATGTCAGCAGAATGCAAACTGTAGGACAGTGCAGGTCTGCAGGTGTGAATGTCTCTCTCTCTCTCTCTCTCTCTCCCCCCTCTCTGTCTCTCTCTCTCTCTCTCTGTCTCTCTCCCTCTCTCTCTTTCTCCCTCTCTCTCCCTCTCTCTCTCTCTCTCTCTCTCTCTCTCTCTCTCTCTCTCTCTCTCTCTCTCTCTCTCTCTCTCCCTCTCTCTCTCTCTCTCCCTTTCTCTGTCCTCTCTCCTCTCTCTCTCCCCCCCTCTGTCTCTCCCTCTCTCCCTCAGAGGCTGATGAATGCAACATGGGATGTCTGGACGGACAGGAGCCAAGTGAGTAAAACACACACACACCCTCACACCCCCACACTCACATACACACACACACACACTCACACACACTCACACAGTCACACTCTCACACACTCACACACTCATACACTCACACACGCACTCACACACTCACACTCACACACACACACACACACACACACAACAAAATTTCATAAAGCTGTTTCCCTACATCAATACTTGCAGTCATGTCGTTGTGGCCATTCTGACCCTTTCCCATGGCATAAGTAAGGCTGGTAAGATATGTAATGAAGTGCTCCATACTGCTGTGCTTTTCACCGTTGAGGCTAATGGTTATTGACAGGGCTCTGGATGCTTTGCTGACTCTGTGTGTTCTCAGGGCCTGTGAGCTTTGGCAGGCTCACTTACTGTATGGAGGCCGGACGGACTGAGGTGCTTCGGCCCCGTCTTAATCTGTCGAGCGTACGCGTGCGCTATGTGATACCAGAAAATATGCACAGTGCAGGGACGGGGTCATTTCCATTTAAATTCGGTCAATTCAGGAGATGAAGTAAAATTAAATTTATGAGTTTATTAAAATGCCTTTTTTGTTTCAAGAGTTAATCCCTCTCTTTTCAGCTACTTTTGTTTAACTCAGCCCCTTTATTGTTACTTTCTCTGGCTATAACATCTTCAGCCTTTTGCTCTATATTAGAACATAAAATCAGATAATGACAGAAACAGGCGAGTTGGTCCACCCAGCCTCATCATTTACTGAGAGCCGACAACAGTTTCCAGCACTTCAGCAAATCTGGACTCCATCGTTCTCTACCTCCACCATCCCTCACTCACACCCCCCCACCCCCCCCACCCTGCTGCCCGGAGCACCTCTCACACCTTGGCCTCACAGTGTCTCTCCCCCTTCTTCCCCTCTGAATCTCGTCTTCCTCTCCTCTCCTCCTCTTTTCCATCTCTCCTCCTCCTCTTTTTTTTCTCTCCGTCCTACTGTGTTTACATCGTTTAACTTTATGTTCTTTCTGTTGTGTGTTTTGGCGCAGTTTCTTCTGTGATCCCCGCACAATGCTCACTCCCATAATGCACTGCGAATGGAAGCTGTAAATAGCAGCTTGCAGGACGTGTGCCCTGGAGAGGGCAGGGCGCATTGTTGTTGCTCATTGTTGTCTTTTGCTCTCTTGTGCAATTTGGACTTTGAAAAGCAGACAGCTGTCTGCCAAACGCAAATCCTATTGAAGCCATGTCTCTGTCTAGCTGTGCAACTGAGAAGGAGTTTGCTGTTGATTTGAGTTGAAAGCGGGCATGTTGGAGTGATTTGGATTGATGGATTCATCTGTCTGGGTGAGAGCCATCTGCTCGCTGCGTTCTTAGTTTATCACTCAGGAACTCGGGTGTTCCTCAGTGAAGGTGTCAGAGTTGCACCGCCTACCTCTGCCAAACCAATCCACCCCAAAATCAGACTGGACAACACCCAGCACCTACATACTGACCTGCTACTCACACACTGCTTGTGCTTCAGTCTCTCTGTTTGTTTGATCTCGGATCACTTTACCTTTTCATGTTTTTCTGCGAGGAGTCAAATCCCTGAGCCAATACATTCACAACACAGACATCTCTATGAGAACACACACTGTAGCGCACACACAGACACACACACACACATCTCTATGACAACACACACTGTAGCGCACACACAGACACACACACACATATCTATGAGAACACACACTGTAGGGTACACACAGACACACACATCTCTATGAGAACACACTCTGTAGCGCACACACAGACACACACACACACATCTCTATGAGAACACACACTGTAGCGCACACACAGACACACACATCTCTATGAGAACACACTCTGTAGCGCACACACAGACGCGCACACACACATCTCTATGAGAACACACTCTGTAGCGCACACACAGACATGCACACACACACATCTCTATGAGAACACACTCTGTAGCGCACACACAGACACACACACATCTCTATGAGAACACACTCTGTAGCACACACACAGACACACACACACACATCTCTATGAGAACACACTCTGTAGCGCACACACAGACACACACACACACACACACATCTCTATGAGAACACACACTGTAGCGCACACACAGACACACACACACACATCTCTATGAGAACACACTCTGTAGCGCACACACAGACACACACACATCTCTTTCAGAACACACACTGTAGCGCACACACGGACACACACAGTCACTTACACAGATATGCACATATACTCACACATGTATAAACACTCACAATCACACTCTCACACATATGTACATATAATCACACTCGCACACTCACTCTGTCACACACTCCTGTGCACATGGGTCTGCCTGCAGAGATGAGGGCTGGAGCAGGGCTGGGCTGGGCTGGGCTGGACAGAGCTGGGCTGGGGCAGGGCTGGAGCTGGCTGGAGCAGGCCTGGAGCAGGGCTGGAGCTGGGCTGGAACAGGGCTGGAGCAGGGCTGGAGCTGGCTGGAGCTGGGCTGGAGCTGCCTGCAGAGATGAGGGCTGGAGCAGGGCTGGGCTGGGCTGGAGCAGGGCTGGACAGAGCTGGGCTGGAGCAGGGCTGGAGCTGGGCTGGAGCAGGGCTGGAGCAGGGCTGGAGCGGGGCTGGAGCGGGCTGGAGCAGGCTGGACAGAGCTGGGCTGGGCTGGGCTGGGCTGGAGCAGGGCTGGACAGAGCTGGGCTGGGCTGGAGCAGGGCTGGAGCAGGGCTGGGCTGGGCTGGAGCAGGGCTGGACAGAGCTGGGCTGGAGCAGGGCTGGGCTGGGCTGGGGCAGGGCTGGGCTGGGCTGGACAGAGCTGGGCTGGAGCAGGGCTGGGCTGGGCTGGAGCGGGCTGGAGCTGGGCTGGAGCTGGGCTGGAGCAGGGCTGGAGCAGGGCTGGGCTGGGCTGGGCTGGAGCAGGCTGGGCGGGCTGGGCTGGGCTGGAGCAGGCTGGAGCAGGCTGGACCAGCTGGGCTGGAGCAGGGCTGGCTGGGCTGGGCTGGACAGAGCTGGGCTGGGCTGGGCCAGGGCTGGGCTGGGCTGGGCTGGGCTGGCTGGAGCGGGGCTGGGCTGGGCTGGAGCAGGGCTGGACAGAGCTGGGCTGGGCTGGGCTAGGCTGGAGCAGGGCTGGACAGAGCTGGGCTTGGCTGGGCTGGGCTGGAGCAGGGCTGGGCTGGAGCAGGGCTGGAGCAGGGCTGGAGCTGGGCTGGAGCTGGGCTGGAGCTGGGCTGGAGCAGGGCTGGAGCAGGGCTGGAGCTGGGCTGGAGCAGGGCTGGGCTGGGCTGGGCTGGAGCAGGGCTGGAGCAGGGCTGGACAGGCTGGGCTGGAGCAGGGCTGGGCTGGGCTGGGCTGGACAGAGCTGGGCTGGGCTGGGCTGGGCTGGAGCAGAGCTGGGCTGGGCTGGAGCAGGGCTGGACAGAGCTGGGCTGGGCTGGAGCAGGCTGGACAGAGCTGGGCTTGGCTGGGCTGGGCTGGAGCTGGGCTGGGCTGGGCTGGAGCTGGGCTGGACAGGGCTGGAGCTGGGCTGGAGCAGGGCTGGACAGAGCTGGGCTTGGCTGGGCTGGGCTGGAGCTGGGCTGGAGCAGGGCTGGACAGAGCTGGGCTTGGCTGGGCTTGGCTGGGCTGGGCTGGAGCAGGGCTGGACAGAGCTGGGCTGGGCTGGAGCAGGGCTGTGTTGGGTTGGAGTTTGACCATGCAGACATCATACTTCATCTGGGTTTTACTCAGTAACTCAGGAGAATGTGTGCGTGCGCGCGCGCGTGCGTGCGTGTGTTTACACAGATGTTATCATGTTCTCCTCCATTTTATTTAGCTGCTTTATGTTGTTGTAACCTGGATAAACTGAACTTTGTAAATTGAAATTTGTAGCTGTTTTACTGTTTTTGTAAACTATTTAGGAATGAAAAGATGTGAAATACCAATATGATTTTGCATGCCATCGGTGTAGACTGATTGTGGTGGCTGTGAGCAGGGCAGAGAGATGGAGACAGTCTGATAGTAAGCAGCCTGTCTCTGACAGGTGACCTTTAAAATCCTCTTCCTCTGGAGGATTTCTGTGTCGAACTGGCGCCCACGTTTCACACTTTGAGTCCCCCTGCTGACACAAACTCAGACGCCCACACACGGTTTACATTCTAACAGGCACATTGTTGACTGTTTTTGTTTTAAACATTTGTTCTTTCACAAAATGCCATGTTTTGTCTCGCGTGTGTGGACACATGACATTTTCTGTAGATAACCCAGCACTACTCCTCAGAGCACATTTTACACAATGTGCACACACTCGCACTCACACAAAGACACACATACACACAGACACACTCGCACTCACACAAAGACACACATACACACAGACACACTCGCACTCACACAAAGACACACATACACACAGACACACTCGCACTCACAAACAGGCACACATACACACAGACACACTCGCACTCACAAACAGGCACACACATGCTCACACTCACATGCACACAAACACACACACGCACGCACTCGCACTCACAAAGAGACACACACATGCTTGCACTCACATACACACAAACACACAGAGACACACACACACACAGTTAGTCAAAGATGTAACTGGAAAAGTCAGACCAGTCACAACATGTGAATTAGCCCTGTGTGTGTGTATGTGTGAGACACACATGCTTAAGATCTCAGTCTCGAACCCTTAAAAGCTGTTTAATTCTATCTGCCTGCAGTTGGACAGCAGTAATTACATTTATGACACAAATCCCGTTTTCAAAGTGAGTGTTTCGGTTTACAGCGGCACTGAAGTATCTATTTATATCCCTTATTTCAATAAATCCCATTTTCACTACTTAATGTTTACCCTCCGCCAGCTCCGCGCGCATCGCCAAACAAGTCAGAGGTTTTTTTTCCAACATATCAAGGGCTGTTCTCTTAAAGAAATCATTAATATTTTATTGTCATGATTATGAATATTAATGTAATAAAGCATCATTTATTTAATTAAGGCCTGAAGTTAATTTCAGGGTTCCTGGGGTGGGGCTGAACAAGTATTTTGAAAGGCTAGCTCTGGCAAGGGACTCCTCCCGGTACGAGTATTTACCTCCTCCCGTAACGAGTATTTACCTCCTCCCAACACTACCGTAACGAGTATTTACCTCCTCCCAACACTACCGTAACGAGTATTTACCTCCTCCCAACACTACCGTAACGAGTATTTACCTCCTCCCAACACTACTGTAACGAGTATTTACCTCCTCCCAACACTACCGTAACGAGTATTTACCTCCTCCCAACACTCCCGTAACGAGTATTTACCTCCTCCCAACACTACCGTAACGAGTATTTACCTCCTCCCAACACTACCGTAACGAGTATTTACCTCCTCCCAACACTATGAGGATTCCATAGTCTCCTCTGCAGTATCATCGAACACTCCTCCCATTCTGGTGCTTTAATAATATCAATTGAGCACATAATTTCAACAATTTATGCTTCCAATCATGTGGATTGACAGTGTAGTTTGATTAGAGAATGATCCAAGATCACAGTTTCACAGCTTTTCTTTTCTGAAAAACATTGGCTTTTCCACGGGTGTTTTTTGACCCTGTCGTCATACATAACTTTCACACAGCCATGCATTGCATCGTGTATTATCATTTTCTTATGGCAAACTTGTGCAACCACTTGACACAATTTTCCTACATTTAAATCCAAAGACTTATTTTTTTTGTGTACCATATCTTCTAAAGTTCTTAGTCTGGAAACCGTGATGTTTTTAAGCAATTTATAGTGAAACCGGCTAAGCGCAGCATCCCTACTGCTAACTCCTTTTTAGAAACTGGAGCTGGCTGAGCTTTCAGCTGACCAAGGTTATTATGCAGTTTGACTGAAGTCTGAGTACGGAGTATTATAAGATTGTTTTTTTTTGGTGTTCTTGAAGTCTCATTCACAAATAATTGAAGGACAATGTGTTCGCTTTTTTTTTTAAATGCAGTGTGCTATTCATTCTGCCAAGGAAATATTATTTTAATGATAAAATGCCTCAGTGAAGTTTTAAATAATTAGAATGTTGTCATGGTAACACACATTAAATGGTTATCAAAGAAGCCGTGTGAATGTTCACATTACCAAGCTGCTTGGATGTCAAGCCTCAGAATGGGGGGGGGGGGCAGCATTAAGAAAGTCTGAGTAAGGAATGAGATGAGTCTCTGCTGAATGTTTAGCACTCTGAGTACTGAACACAGGTGGCGTTAAGCGCTAACATGTCAAATACGTGCTGGTGCTATTCACTGGGGGGGTGGGGGTTTGGGGGCATGGAAAACAGGATTTTCATGGGGGATTCTGTGTGCCAGGTGTAAAAAAAAAAAAATCTGTTTTTTTTTTTTTTTCTTTGATTTTTATGCTGGCGATACTGCTGTACTGCTGTTTGCGGTCCTGTTTTATTGTGTGTGTGTGTGTGTGTGTGTGTAGTGTGTGTAGGTGTGTGTAGGTGATTGGAAGGTGAATAGTAGATAATTGGGAGGTGACTGGCAAGTACAGATGATTAATTAATAGGTAATTAGTAGTTACCTTGTAGATGATTGGTAGATGGATGGTTGGTGACTGCAGCTCAGTGCTCACTTCCATCCCTCCCAGTGGAGCAGCACATTAAAAAGCAATTCT
>JAFBMS010002471.1:20000-28460 GCA_019788955.1 Albula glossodonta
TGAGGACACTGAAAGTGCCCTTTCATCCAGAGTCCCAGCAAGAGTATTTCCTGTTTCCTGGGCAGTCTGTAGGAGTCCTCTCTCATTTCTGAAACATCTTTTTCCTGTGCAGCATCTTCATTGTACTGCAGTCTGATACCATCTACATTTTCACAATTGAATGACTCAAAGGCAGTGTATAAACAAAAGAGGAATGATTAAAATGTATGATTTTTAACCATTTAAACCAGAGGTGTCTCTTGTCTTATCCAAGCAGGTCCGGTATAAATGCAGGTTTTTACCTGAGCCCAGCACTAAATCTCCTGACTCAGCTAATCAGGTAATCACAGCCCTCAGCCAAGACCCCAGTTATTTGAATCAGGTGTTTTATTTCTGTACTGTAACAAAAGCCTGAATCAACACCAGCTCTTCTCAGATAGACAATAGCACTACATAAGCAGTCACTACATTTTTAATATTAGCTACAGGCAGTATGTGGTTTTTTAATCCTCCAACAAATGGGAGCACCCCCCTGCCCCCACACCACCAACCAACACGCACACGTGTAAAATGGGGGTGGCAGGTTAACAAGGGGGATACATTTTGGTCATTTTGCTAACAGGGGGGATGGCATCCCCCCTCAAATCGCCTACTGGCTACAGGTTCTCGTGTGGTGGCGTGAAAAATGTCTGCCAGCTGTGTAACTAACAGGCCTCTGCTCGGGAGTCCCACCGCACGGAGACAGCCACGCCAGTAATGATGTAAGATCATATAACTGATTGCACACTCCTGTACAGAATTTGCATCTTAATTTTCAAAAACGCCTATAATCTAAAATGCAAATACTAACCACATACCAGAATTTTGTCTGGTAGGGAAGCAAAGTCTCGAAATGGAATTAAAAATACTTCAAAGAAATATTCATGAGTTTATTTAAGAAAAAAAACAGACTCTGCGCATCCTGCATATCAGGTGAAAATAATAGTTTGACACTGATCCAGTGTAATACAATATGTAATATTTTTATTAATTAGCTGAGGGACATGATGAAGACAAGCCTAATCAAGGTGTAAGGTGGGGCTGTCACAGTCACTGTTCATTAATCTACCGGAAAGTAGCAAAGTCCACATTGAACAACTGTGTACATACGTGTATGCTTGTTTGTGTGTGTGTTAATAGAATATGTTACACATAGTTATTGGCTTTCTTGTACTCTGACCAAAACAAAAAAAAAAAAAACTCATTTGATTTTTACCGCGGCATGGACACGTTTACACGATCTGTGAAAATGATCAGGGCACAGCATTGACGTGGGTGACAGGTTGTGTTGTTCAGACTGGCTCTGTGGTCATAGGTGCTCTTTTGCTTTACTTTGCACTGTGAGGAGGTCCACACTGTGCTTGCCGTCAGGATCTCAAAGCTCTTAAATGTGATTCCGTTTCCTGCCAAACTGAAAGCCTCTCACAGAGCGCTGTAATTGGGCCAAGGTCTGAGCACTTCCAGATTTTCTAAAAGAGACTTTTTCCTCCCTTATCAGGACTATTATTTCTTGGAATTCTGTAGCATTGAACTTCAAATATGATGTAATTAAGCTTAATTTTGTGCAAGTTGATGTAATTGTAGCTCCTCAATGCTGCTCTACCATGGGCAAAAAATAGAAGTAAATTATGAAACCTTCCAATTAGGAAATAAATACGTGCAGGATTGAAGCAGAACAAATTGGAGCCAGCGATATGCTTTTCCCTTTTAAGGTCATAAAATGTTTTGTTTTTCATGGGTTTAAAAACGCCTTTGAAGATGCCTGCTTCTGTGGTTTGTTCCGGTTGTAATTACAAATTCCATTGTGAGTCCTTACAGGCTATTTTCAATATCAGAGCAAGTGAGTATTAGACATTATGAATGAGAGTCCTGGCATAGCAGTACTCATATTTATTGTATTTTCTTCATGTTTTTATTTTCCATTCTCTTACTCTCCTGTCCTTCCTTACCTAAACCTTTTATTTAATAAATTTTAATAATTTAATTTTATTTAATATTTTTTTTAATGAATCTGTTATGTAATGCTTACTGGATACAGTATAAGCGTGTTATTAACATGAAGACGTTATAAAATGTTACCACAGTCTGTAACTGCAAATCTAGTCTATTGAGGAGAAGCTGGATTCTAAGATCTGGAGTATCTGAAATATTTGTTGAATGGGCGATTGTGTGTGTGTGTGTGTGTGTGTGTGTGTGATTGAGTGTGTGTTTGAGTCTGTGTGGGTGTGTGTGCTTGTTGGTGTGTGTGTGTGCGTATGTGTGTGTGATTGAGTGTGTGTGTGTGTGTGTGTGTGTTGGTGTGTGTGTGTGTGATTGAGTGTGTGTGTGTGTGTTGATGTGTGTATGTGTGTGTGTGCGTGTTGGTATGTGTGTGTGTGTTTTTCTCCCTAGGCTATGTTTATCAAATCCATAATTGCACACATTTGTTTCCTGTTATCTGTGCCTCTGTGTTATGTGCTCATGTATTCACGCCATTTTGTGGGCTTGTGGTCTAACCTGAGAGATCTAGAGTGTATATATTTATATACAGGGAAAGAGATGTGATTCACAGAAACTGTAGAGTCATTATGCGATAGGGCTAAGCTGTCTTGACAGACCACCATTTGTTTACTCTATAAATTCTCTCTACTGTATAAATACAGAATAGATGTAAATATAGGTAGAATAAGCGGTGAAATGCAGTCGTATTTTGTGATGTCATTCAGAAATATGTAATTTGATCATGTCATTGAAGTTATTTATGTTGTCTTTTAAATTTTAGTCCTTTGCAGTGTCCCTCAGAGCCCTTTGTGATGTCACACAGTAGTTTGTACCATTGTGACATGTGCAGTCCAGTCTTGGTGACACTGTTGGTGTTTAGTGTTGTCACAGCAGTAGAATGTATGTGCAGCTGTAGCTCCATGGTATTTACTGCACCTCGAAGATGAATGAAAGTCTCCAGCAGTCGCCAAAGACTCAGGAATTAGAGGCCAAAAAGTATACATCACACCGAGCTCCTTTAAAAAAAAAAACAGTTAACGGTGTTCTCAGTGCACCAGACTCAATAGCAGTTTATATTTTTGCAGTTTAATACTAGCCATGGCGAGACAGGTGCAGGCTAGAATTTCATCACCCTGTGGAAATGAACTGCTGTTTGAAAATATTGTGTGAGTGAGCGCAAGTTGTGAGCAGAGAAGATTGGTGAGGCCCTGAGGCACAATGCCAGGTGATGATTGAATAACCCAGATATGTGTACACACACACACACACACACACACACACACACTCTCACACACACACACACACACACACACACACACACACACACTCTCTCACACACACACACACACACACAAACTGCAAACACACACGCACAAGCACATTCTAAAGGTTTCTAAATATTCCATTTGGCAATTTTATTCACCTCTCAGAATGAAAAATAAAGAACAACAGAGCATGGAATAATAAAACATAACCTAGCACACAAAACAAATCAAAGATTGCAATAGTTTAATATCCCTGGGGCTAAACAGCAGCTATGGCCATGTCAGTCTCTGCCATGGCATGGACTGCCTCTGGAATCAGATTTGATGAAGGCAACAAGCCACGGCTGGGCTTTTTAGCAGTCCACCTCAGCTGTGTTCTGTGGCGCTGTCCATGGTCCTGAAGGCCAATTCAGGCTGTGGCTGAGGTATGATATGAGTTCTGGGTCAGAGCCTAAACTCTCACCCTAAAACACACCATGTAAGTGTACAGCATGTCCAGGTGCAATGCTGCCAAATTCCAGGATGTACAAAACCCAAGTGATCAAATATGAGCAGGGAATTTGGAGGTAATTATACCCACTCTGAAAAAGCCACAGATTCAGGGGCAAAGTGATATCCCAGGATCCTTTTCTCTGTATATGGCGCCTGCATGCTGGCCATCTCCGTAACGATGCTGTGTGATAGTAGTGGCTGTGGCTACATCCATACTAACGCATAGCAGTTAAGGAGGGAGCTGAAATGAAATATAAGTCTGTAAGAAGATACGGACAGCTCAGAGCCTTTCCTCTCTCTTTTTGCCCTCGCCGCGGTATAGGGAGCAAAAAGTAATAAGGTGGAAGAGACAGAGGAGCAGGTCAGCACAAGGGTTTCTCATTATGGGAAGCAGGCTTGCCTTTGATCCTGTATTTTATCAGAGAGAAGTGCAGTGTTTCATAACCACTTCACTGTTAAGAACTTTATTATTGAAGTCCCTTTCCTCTGAATGACTGGGTTCTAAGGGAGGGTCTGGAAGCCATTTTGAAACATCTGACCACATACATGAATGGTGAGAGGATACCTCCCAGAATCCACCACTTCTGCCCTTCTTATACCCACCTCATTTTCATAGTGTGAGTACCACCTGTGGGCACAGTATAATTACACCGACAAACCTGTGGTTTACCTCGGCTTTTTGTAAATGACCACACAGACACACCTGTACTTCACCTGGGCTTATTGTTAATGGCTACACAGATACACCTGTGCTTTACCTGGTCTTTCTGCAGATGACCACACAGTTCTGGGGTTCATTCCATAGCTCTGCCTTGACTTTTGAACCAGGTCTGCACGGGATCTGCCCATGTGTGCATCATTGAACAACAGAACGTTCTCGGCAAGTCTTTCAATTAGATTAGCTAAAGTGATTAACAGTTGATAGACTGCTGTAAATTGTGTTTTGTGTAAGATTAGTATGCAAATGGGGCACTGAATTAAAACACACCCACCCACCCACCTACACACACACACACACACACACACTCACACATTTAAATAAAGTCTGAAAGCCTGAATTATTGTCAGTATTTTACTGTGTGAAAATATCTTTTTTTCACAAGATGGAAATGTGTTTGGCTAAATCTACTGAAAGGGATAGGTCTCAGGAGAGTATTGTCATTATTACATTGTGTTATAGCCAGCTGTGTCTTTAATGGGAAAAAATGTCCTGATTCTCGGTAGCTGTGAGCAGGTTATTGCGGTGTACTGTGTTGTGTGTAATTATGAGCCGTTAATCCTAGCTGGTTTCCAGTATACATTTTTAACAGCACAATGTGTTCAGGATGACTGGCATGGAACTGTGACCATATTTACTGTAAGGTATAAAAGTATGAAAATGCTGAGAATTTATTTTTTTTTGCTATTGATAGTTTTATAAATTTGATTTCAGTTATTTTGACTCTGTGTTTACACCCCCCTCCTGCCTCCCCCATCAAAAATGTGATTTTCTGTCTTTCCTGTTTTAGTTTTAAAATATTGATGCATAATATGATCATATATTGCTAGTAAACATGATGTTTATTTCTTCTCTCAGTTTGATCCACTCTGTCTGTATTATCAGTCCCTGAATTGAGACAGAAACATAAATTGTATACCCAAATTGGACAGTTTCCTCAAATTATTTCCTCATTCCTATACACCGATATGCTCCGTCAATCAGGTTTCCCAGGGGAGAGGCCGCACTCTGCGTCAAAGGAACGGAAAACGCGTCCGTGCATTTTTACGCACTGATAAAAGTTCATGAGTCGCGGTGAGTTTTCGATGCGTTGCATCAGTCATGGCTTCAGCCTAAGATCATTTAATCATGTGTCAGGTGTTGCCTCAGCCGCTCGCTTGTCCTTTAGCAGGTGGTGGACCGCAGAGCGAGGCCATATGCGGTATCTAATGCTGTTTTTTTGTGCTTAATGGAAAAGCACAGCGGCCATTTTCTGCTCCACATTATACCTGTAGTGTGAGTTTGCTACAGAGTGAAGCACTTTCTTAGTCATATGGACTGAGAAGGCCATACATAAAGTCACTAGCTCTTTAAATACAGTTTCAAAGGGGGGATGTATGGAAGTATGGAAGACATTTCCTCCATCCTCACCTGTTCCTCCTGCCCTGTGCTCAGACTGCGCTGTGGTCCTAAAACTGGGCTGTGGTTCTCAGACTAAGCTGTGGTCCTCAGACTGGGCTGCGGTTCTCAGACTGGGCTGTGGTTCTCAGACTAAGCTGTGGTCCTCAGACTGGGCTGCGGTCCTCAGACTGGGCTGCGGTCCTCAGACTGGGCTGCGGTCCTCAGACTGGGCTGTGGTTCTCAGACTAAGCTGTGGTCCTCAGACTGGGCTGCGGTCCTCAGACTGGGCTGCGGTCCTCAGACTGGGCTGTGGTTCTCAGACTAAGCTGTGGTCCTCAGACTGGGCTGCGGTCCTCAGACTGGGCTGCGGTCCTCAGACTGGGCTGTGGTTCTCAGACTAAGCTGTGGTCCTCAGACTGGGCTGTGGTCCTCAGACTGGGCTGTGGTCCTCAGACTGGGCTGCGGTCCTCAGACTGGGCTGTGGTCCTCAGACTGGGCTGTGGTTCTCAGACTGGGCTGTGGTCCTCAGACTAAGCTGTGGTCCTCAGACTGGGCTGCGGTCCTCAGACTGGGCTGTGGTTCTCAGACTGGGCTGTGGTTCTCAGACTAAGCTGTGGTCCTCAGACTGGGCTGCGGTCCTCAGACTGGGCTGTGGTCCTCAGACTAAGCTGTGGTCCTCAGACTGGGCTGTGGTCCTCAGACTGGGCTGTGGTCCTCAGACTGGGCTGCGGTCCTCAGACTGGGCTGCGGTCCTCAGACTGGGCTGTGGTCCTCAGACTGGGCTGTGGTTCTCAGACTGGGCTGTGGTCCTCAGACTGGGCTGCGGTCCTCAGACTAAGCTGTGGTCCTCAGACTGGGCTGTGGTCCTCAGACTGGGCTGTGGTCCTCAGACTGGGCTGCGGTCCTCAGACTGGGCTGTGGTTCTCAGACTAGGCTGCAGTCCTCAGACTGGGCTGTGGTTCTCAGACTTGGCTGTGGTTCTCCCTGGTCTCCCTGGTCGATGTAGGGAGAAGGCGTACAGACCTGAATACGCTGCAGCAGTGGTGGTATTTTTTTAACAGTGCGTTTAACGTGGGTTTGGGTTTGGCACACACATTCAGCACCCTGGACCACGCCTCCATCACCTGACTGACGGGATGTTTGTGTGAGGTGTGCTGCAGTCTCACTCCTCTCTCATGAAGCCGCGAGGGCGTGAGGCTGTGCCTTCATCTCAGAGGTGCTGACGGGGTGCGAATTTTCCCATGGTGAGCAGAAGGTGAAGACTGATGCAGGTGTAATTTTTACTCTTTTATTTATTTATTTATTTATTTTTTGTGGGTGGGAAAGGAAGTGTTTGTATGTTTCTGCATGTCTGTAGCTTCTCATAACACCCCAAGGGGTCTCATTCCAGAAATAGCACCTTAATCCTGGTCCATTACTGCAGCTCACACAAAAACTACAGAACATAGTTTTATCTGTGTACATGTATTTGTGTGTGTGTGCGCGTGTTTGCATGTGTGTGCATATGTGTGTGTGTGTGTGTATGTGTGTGTGCATGTGTGTATGTGTGTATGTCTGCGTGTGTGTGCTCGTGTGTGTGTGTGTGTGCGTGTGTGTGCATGCGTGTGTGTGGGTCTGCGTGTGTGTGTTTGTTTGCGTGTGGGTGTAAGTGTGTGTGTGAGTGTGTGTTTGCATGTGTGTGTGTGTGTGTGTCCTGTGTGTGTGTGTGTGTGTGTGTGAGGGCGTGTGTGTGTGTGTGTGTGCGTGTGTGTGCATGTGCGTTTGTGTGTGTGTGTCTGCATGTGTGTGTTGTGTTTGTGTGTGTTGGTGTTTGGGTGCGTGTGTGTGTTTGCGTGTGTGTTTTGCATGTGTGTGTTGTGTGTGTTTGCGTGTGTGTGCATATGTGTGCATGTGCGTGCGTGCACGTTTCAGGTCTACCTGTGCAGGTGACACTGATTTCCTCTCCTAATTACAGAGGCAGCAGGATGCTGGGTCCCAGGGCTCAGTCTCCATTATGCTGCCACTCCGTTATTGGAAAAGGTCTTTTCATTATCAGTGCACGTGTGCCCAGGGAGCGCTCTCTCTCTCTCTCTCTCTCTCCTCTCTCGTCCCACACCCCCAGCCTGGTCAATGAACATCTCTCTCCACAACATCTATAGCTAAATGAGCTCTGCCTGCAGTGGCATGGAACTGTGCACAGGCACACTGCACTGTGTATACTGCAAGTGTAGGTATGACCCCAGTACACTGCTGTGACTGTGTGTGTGTGTTGAGACAGTGTGTGTGTAGGTGTGTGTGAGAGGGTTTGCATGTGTGTGTGTGAGGTCCTTTGGCCGGGTGGATGTGTGTGTGAGTGCTTTTGGCGGTGGATGTGTGTGAGGAGTTTTTGGGCGGGTGGATGTGTGTGTGAGGTGCTTTTTGGCAAGGTGGATGTGTGTGTGAGTTGCCTCTGGCGGTTGGATGTGTGTGTGAGGTGCTTTTGGTGGTGGGATGTGTGTTGAGGTGCTTTTGGCGGGTGGATGTGTGGGTGAGGTGTTTTGGGCGTGGATGTGTGTGAGGTGCTTTGGCCGGGTGGATGTGTGTGTGAGGTGCTTTTGGCGAGTGGATGTGTGTATGAGGTGCTTTGGC
>JAFBMS010002472.1:0-28460 GCA_019788955.1 Albula glossodonta
GTCTGGGGGGCATAAAGGCTGGGAGCTTAGTGTCTGCATGGTGTACAGATTAGGAGGGTAGGGTCTGCAGGGCATACAGGGTGGGAATACAGCGTCTGCAGGGCATACAGGCTGGGAGCATAGTGGTTGCTGTGATTACAGACTGGCTCGGCACAGGGATGCAGCGTTGCAGGCTCCATTGCGGTTACAGAGACTCAGCCTCGGTCACCACGGCAGCATGCCCATGGTAACAAGGTGTCACTGAGGAGAGCTCTCTCTGCACAGGCGTGTGCCAGATCAGGGAGAGGGCTTGGACACACGCAGCAGACATTCAGGTGTTGAGCAGAGGCTCTTACCAAGAGAAAATCGCAACAGAGTAGCTACCCAGCTTGATACCGACTTAAGAAATTCAGGTGAAATACCTTACTCAGGGATACAGCAGCAGTGCCCTGCATGGACATTGAACCTGCAACCTCTGACTTAAAATGGATAGGTTCCTATCCATTACACCACACTGCTTTCCCAGGGAACTGTGGCAGTTAGGACACTTGGACAAGTACAGCGTTTGGGCAGCTTTTGGAGTTTGTGTTACTGCTTTATACTGTTTGTACAGAGGGGTTTCCTTAATGAGTAAAAACTGTGCAGAAAGACTATGAGAGAAAAGCACTGTAAACATTCACTGTCTGGGAAAAAAATCTTCATGAAAGAATGTAAATAACGCCTCTAATGCTGATTCTAATGTTAACCTAGAAGAAGAAGATGATGAAGATGATGATGATGATGATGATGATGATGATATTCAGTCAACACTAAATGAAACTCTCATACACTACTACTGCTACGACTCATACAAATAACAAAATAAAAAAAATAAACAAATAATAATAATAATAATAATCGTAATAGTGATAGTGATAGGTACTACGGTCATGTTTCTCAGGTGTTTGATTGATGGGTCAGTAGCCTTTTAACAGCGCTGACCACATGGAAATCGTCACACACTGCGCCTATGTGTCTTCACCCTGTACAACCAAAACAAACAGGGCAAGATGAGTGAGCCTGCAGGGGGTGCAGTCTTTAACTAAAGCAAACAGCACTTCGCACTGTTTTGGGTGAGCGCAAAGTTATGTTTCACGGCACACTAAACCGCTAAATAAGGCATTACATGGCCTGGGGAGAGGTCAGTACTGAGAATGCGCTTGAGAAAACTAGAGCTGAGTGACGGGGAGCAAATCCTGCTTCATTCTTTACTCTGCTCTTATTCTGTACTCCTACAAGTACTCTACTCTTACAGCTACTCTATGGTTACTGTTTCCCTACTCTTACTGTGTACTCCCTGGGAAAAGCAATCCCGTGACTAGTGCAGTGTTTATATGAGGTAACAAGGTTAGTGCTAATATTAGCAGTGCTGATATGGGTTAGCATAATTGTTTAAAAACAAGACAAAACCATTCCCCAATGTCTGGGAACAGACACCGGGAATTCCAGTGATGGGGAAGTTTATGATAGATATTTCTCACCTTTCGTAATGTATAGAGGGACAAAACTTCTCTCAGTCTCCTGCACCAGTATGATGAATCAAACTTTGAAATAAGCTCTAAAAACCACCACAGAGCACCTTTCAGCCCCAAAGAGAACAGCAAACCCTGGGACAGGGCTCTGTGGGTCCATCAGGAGATTTATATCTGCATGCTATAATTATTTGTGTTTGGGATTGTCCCCCAATGTTTGGGGCAGAGACCGCACATTGGGTTTAAGGAATTTACAGGAAGGTTCTCTGCAGTGGGCTCCAGGGGCGTCGAGACGGAGATGCTCTCCAAAAGCTGCCGCTGGATGGAAACAGTCCGGCCGCTTCTCTTTAGCAACATGGGACTGGAATCAATCAACGTTCCTCACTTTCGCTCGCAGCCGAATTTACGTTTTTTTTTATTCTTCACGCAGTGTGGTTAGATCAATTATCGCTCCAAATTAACTGGCCTATCAGTGTTTGTGAAGGAGGTGGTGGGGAGGGGGGGTATCGAGCACTTGCTTTTAATTTGCAAGCCAGAGTTGAGGGCAAATTTTGATTGAATCCAGACCATACTTTTCAGAAGCTTCAATTAAAGAGGAATCATTTTAAAAACCTCATTATGGCCAGCATGGAAAAGCAGCTTTGGAAAGGCATTTTGGTCACCAGTGGGGTTTTTTTGAAGAGATGAAGGAGGGCATGAAACAGACAGTTAAAGTCAGCTAAGATCCATCTGATTAAAGAGGAGAAAGACCACACACTCACCGCAGCGGCTAATGAGGCACGAAACAGGGTCGCTAACGGAGCGTGACCGACACCTCGGACAAAGCCAGGCAGTTTGCGGAGTTAAAGTTTAACTGTGGGGCAGCCTTCCGCCCAACAATGGAGGGGGAGTCTGCTCATTTTAGGAGCGGTTAAACTGACGGACTTTAATCGCCCACCCACTGAACATCGCTGAGGCCTTGTGTTGGACTCGATGCACAAATAACAGCCAAGCAATGAGATTTATATTCGCAAAAACAAACGCAAACATGACAAGGTTTTTATCCTATTCGGGAGTATGTACCGAGTATACCTTTCTTACGGTACAGAATCCAAACACAAAGGCATGAGACCTACTCCTCAAAGGCCAGATAGCTCTGACTCTTTGAGATACCACTAGGCAGAGCATGTCTGTATTTATACCAGTCTGTGCCTGTACGCATGTCTGTGACTGTGTCAATAACTCTGGCAGTGTGTATGAGTGCTGGATGTGTCTGTCTGTCTGTCTGTGGCTGTAGTTATGGTCAGTAGTACTTAGTCACATGAGATTGGATGAACTGCAGTGGATGGGCTTCTATTTGCTGATGTGAGCATTTTTGTCATCACCGTATTCAACAGTGATACTCCCCCCACCTCCGATACAGTGATCCACAAAACTGCACATGCACACACACACACACACATACACAACCACATTCTCTCTCTCACACACTCATGCACATTCCAATACACACGCACACACACACATACACACACACACATTCTCTTTCTCACACACTCATGCACATTCCAATACACACACACACACAAACTCTCAAATAAGGGCCCATTATTCACAGACACGTTAAAAATGGATTTAACAAGCCCCATAATCACTATAAAATGCCCGTATCATCACATTTTCAGAAGTCAATGTGAAATAAATAGCTCATATTCCTGTATAACCAATATTTACATGAACTGTTTCTGTGTTTTTTTTAGGCACCACAAAGAATTTAATTTTCTGTATGTCGAGTGAACCGTACAGGGTTTTTCATGGGAGCGGGAAACGTTGTAATAAACCTTATGGAAAAATGGCTTTGACTCAGTCTGTGGATTCTGAGTGTTTAAAATGTGTGACCCGGTGTGACCCAGACCAGACCGGGGCGATGGGGGGGGGGGTCTCTTCACAGCCTCTTCACTCTGCTGTTATGGCTTATTTATGGACCCAACGCCCCCTTACCTACAGCAGCTTTCATTGATTTGATTAGATTTAATATGTTTCTACCTGGTATTAGGCACCCTTCTCAACTGCTACGATGGCATGCCGTACCTTTTCAGTCATGGATCGCCGCGCCATTTGTTTCACAAGCCCTATACAGTCAAACTTATGTGTTGATTGAATATCTTCAAGTGTGTTTCAGGTGGGTATGACTCACAGTTTTGCCCAGGGTAATAAGGTCTGTGTGCCCGTCTCACAGTTGAACAGAGAGTGGATTATGGGCACAGACAATCAGAAGGTGCCAGATCAGTTATTTGTATTTCTGTAGTCGTAGCAACAAAGCAAACTGAACTCACTACAGAACACTGAACGTTTCATCTGTCTCTGCCTCTCCCTTTTACTCTCATTCTCTCTTTCCACAGACACAACAAACTCTTTCAGGGCAACGCCCTGTTGGACACACCCGGCACCTTCATTGTCATGGCACTCTCCACAGCGAAGCTGCTGATGCTGCTGCTGGTTTCCGCGGTGACGGACAGCACAGCGGAGGATGACACACCGGATCAGGACTTCCTGTTCATGGGTGGAGGGCGGAGCGGGCGGGTCAGGCGGGCGGTCGACCCCCCAGAGGGAGACAAGTGCTCGTACACCTTCATCGTGCCCCAGAGAAAGGTGACGGGCGCCATCTGCGTGAACTCCAAAGAGCCGGACGCGGTTCTGGAGAACCGGGTCAGCAAGCAGGAGCTGGAGCTTCTGAACGGGGAGCTGCAGAAGCAGAAGCGGCAGATCGAGACGCTGCAGACGCTGGTGGAGGTGGACGGGGGTGTGGTCAACGAGGTGAAGCTCCTGCGCAAGGAGAGCCGCAACATGAACTCGCGCGTGACGCAGCTGTACATGCAGCTGCTGCATGAGATCATCCGCAAGCGCGACAACGCGCTGGAGCTGTCGCAGCTGGAGAGCCGCATCCTCAACCACACCGCCGAGATGCTGCAGCTCAGCACGCGCTACCGCGACCTGGAGCACAAGTACCTGCACCTGGCCGCCCTCGCTGCCAACCAGACCGCCCTCATCGCCCAGCTGGAGGAGCACTGCCGCGTGGCCCCGCCCCTCGTGCCGCTGCGCCCCGTCCCCCAGCCTCCGCCCCCGCCAGCAGCCCGACCCCCCCTGCAACAGCCACCCCCGGTCCCCACCTTTCCCCGACTCCACAATCAGATCACAAACGAGATCCAGAGCGACCAGAACCACAAGGCCATACCGCCACCGCCACCTCTACCCACAATGCCAAGCGGCACACACAGCCCTTCCACCACTGACAAGCCCTCTGGTGAGTATGTATGTGTGTGTGTGCTGTCGTCAAAATGATGTAAAATGAATGACTACATAACTGAACTCATTGCTCTTATCAGGAAAATTCAGGAACATAGACCACCTCTTTTCGAATTTTTTTTTTTTTTTGCTTGCAATTTTGCTTCCGTTTTTGGTTTTATAGTACCAACAAGTTTGACAAATCATACAGAACCAAAATATTATTTTAGGTACCATGGTGAAATGAGATGTTGGTTGTTGTTCTCCCAAAGTAAGCTGAGAGATTGTGTACACTATAGTCTTGACAGTACGGTCACTCTGGTTTTAGTGGTACAGTTGCTGGTCATTCTGGTCTTGTACATGTACCCCCACTCAATCCACACCTACTGTTGTTAGGACACTGGACTCATTGCTGCGTGCTGTGAAACCAAGCTAACATTCAGAAGGTTACGGGTTCAAGTCCCTGGTGGGGCCATTTAGCTGTTTCTTTGGTTACGGTTGTCTGTCAAGCTAAATAAATAACAATAATTCATAATTTAAAAAATAATAAACAGACTGTAGAATTATAAACACTCCATTGGAAAAAGGAGAATTTCCAAGGGGTAAGTCTTGTTGCTATGGAGTCCCATGAGTTCCTAATATGTATGGGCCACTGAGGGAAAAAGAAAGCAAGACAGAGAGACAGAGATTCCTCGATTGACTTCAATGACCAGCTGTGACAAGACCAGACCAGCTCTGATTAGTGTCAGTACATATTCTTTGGAAAGAATTTAAAGTTGTTTCTCTTTCTCTCTTCCTCCTCCCGTTCTCTTTCCCCTCCCTCCCTCCCTCCCTCCCACATTATCCTTTGTACCTTTGCCAACTCTCTGCCCATCTCACAAAAGTGATTCAACTAAACATCACTGAATAACGGGGGAAAACATCCAAAAACATGAGTGCAGGGTCAAGCAGAGAAAGTTTCCGTTGATGCATCTGCATTAAATGTGTTCGGTTTGAGAAAATGTGTTCAGGTCAAAGACAGACTTACAGCCCTCTACATGCTTGAAAGAGCCCCTTAGCGACAAATATTTATTTTATTTAACCTATCATTAAGCAGGAAGTCCCAAAAGAGAGGATCTCTTTTACTAGGGAAATCCGGCAGTAAAAAAATCAGACTTACAGTAAATACACAGAGTAAACAGTGCCGGACTGAAGAAGTGTTCCCCACCATCCTGGCACATTTCGTCTGAGGCCACAGATAGAGCAGCAGGAATTAGAGACTCTGGGCTCAGCTGATCGCTGTGGGCCCAGATGCCCACTGACACTAATCTGCAACATGTGACACAGGCAACTGCAGCAAGTGAGGACAGAAAGCAAGTGAGAAAAATGCCTGTCTTTATACAATGGTGCTGTACTGCTGGAAATATGGGGATCTCTCTCCCTCTACTCCCTCTCTCCCAGTACATTCTACTGTTTAATGCAGATTCAGGTGAGCTGAAAGGACATCACCTTCATGACAGCATAGAACACACACACACACACACACACACACACACACACACACACACACACTCACTCACTCACTCAACAAACAGCTGTAACCACAAATCAGTGTCAAGAATGGAGTGTAATGGCCGTGTAAGATGCACCTACATGTGGAAAAGATGACAACAATTCATCTGCTAAAACTTCTACGGTGTCACCATTGCAGGAGCACCCCAGCCTCCCCCAAAACGGAAAGAGCTATTTGAGGGTTTCCTCTGGAGGAGGGTAGGGGGTGTTGGACTGCTTCTGCATTATTGGGCCCAGGGGACCCCCTCTTTCTCCCTCTTTCTCCCTCGCCCGTGCCTGTGTTGTTCTTGGCTCCACGGCACTCGACAGCAGTTTCCCCCCGTCCAGAAAAGCAGCCAAAGTCAACAACACAGAACCACTGAGCCACACTCTGACAGACTCTACAGCACTCTGCCTGTCTGGTACTCAGAAACGGGCAGAGAGAGAGGGGACTGCCCAGCACTCAGATATTGCAGATAAAGTACTACTAAATTAATATACTGAGTGAGAGTGAGAAGTGGGGAAATTTGTGACATTTGCAAAACCTGTGCTCTTTTCCCTCCATAGCTTCATAGCTTCCCTGTCTGACTCATCCCCCTTGCTCACCCCTCTGCTCAGTGGCTCCCCCTACAGGCAGGTTTAACAGTGTTGCTCTCTGGCCCCCCCTGCAGGCTGCAGGAATGATTTTTAACCGCGCTGCTCTCTGACTCCCCCCGCAGGCCCCTTTAAGGACTGCTTGGAGGCGCTGGAGGAGGGCCATGGCAACAGCGGGATGGTGCTGCTGAGGCCTGAGGGCAGCAACCGGCTCATGCAGGTGTGGTGCGACCAGCGACAGGATCCCGGCGGCTGGGCCGTCATCCAGCGTCGCCAGGACGGCTCTGTCAACTTCTTCCGCAACTGGGAGACCTATAAGGTACAGCCAATCTTCACTAACGTAACTCTGTCCTAAGAGGCATGGTATCCCTCCCCACATGGTCCTCACCTCCCTGATATCCTGCACACTCTGAAACCTACAAAGGTTTGGCCTCAGCCAAAGCCATGCCCACACAAATCCACCCACTCTCCTCTCCTCCCTTAAACCCAACCTGCCCCCATGACCCTCCCACCCATGACCCCACCCACTCCTATATCAGTAGCGCTACCATGACAACAGCCCCTGCCTTAGTTCTAAACAGTGTGGTTGATTGTGATGTCATAAGTGCTGCTACAATGATGGCTCCTATGAGAACACAGGATCCATCCGTTTCTCTTCAACCATGGAAGCCAAGCTAGCTGAGTCTTAGTCTTAGCACACACAAAACACATTTCCTACAAGAGTAACAACAACAACAAAAAACATATAAGGGAGAAATACTGCATGTGGGAACATTATGACAAAAAATGCAGTGAGGTAACATGGTATCAGCCATTACATGACAAGTCTTTTCCAAGCATGTGGACCGCATGAGATCTGCCAGGGGAAGGAACAGCACAGAAACTTTTACAATCCAAAATCCATCCAATGCATGTTGTTACATAAGCTATGTCCTTCTCCAAATAACAGGCTCCATTTTTTTCTTTCCAAAACAAAAGCTCTACGAGTCTGCCAAACCGTTCTTCAAAGGGCACATTTGATAACACACATGCAAAAAAAATTAATCTTCCAAAGACATAAATATTCAGACGTCCAGCTGGATGAGCACAGGGTCTGTCACTGGTGATGCAAACGCAAAGCATGCTGCAGAGGAAAGTGTGCAACCCACTGGGGGGCAGATTTACACCCTTCCCAAAACAGACGGGGACACGGGCTTGTGTAATGCAGGCCGTGTCTTGGGGAAGCCGGAACATGCTGGAAACACTCTCCCAGGCTCTCCCTCAGAACACCTTCAAACATGTGGGAGCCGCAAATTAGCAAAGCGCCCAACTGGGAGAAGCCCATAGGGCCGACTGTGTGACTCAAACCACGTGTAGGCTAGCGTGAGCCGCAAACGGAGGGAGTGAGAAATAAAAAAAAAGAAAGAAAGAAAGAGGGAGGGATAAAAAGAGCCGTCTCAACCATATCCTGTAATTATGTCTCGCCTCTCTGTTTCCCTTTCTTCAGTCTACAGAAACAAGGTGTTCATTTCTGTGGCTCATCGGTGGAAGTCTTTTTCCCTGAGGATGTGAGTCAGAGGCTCCCCAGCATCTCAGCGCTGGGTGGCAGAAGCCGGATTCGCATAACAGACCGCTATTGCACGTTACTACCTTAATGCCGCGTAGCGTAGCATAGCGTACCATTGCCTATGAGTGCTAGCACAGCATAGCCTAGCGTATCTTCTGAAAGCTAGCATAGCATGATGTGAATGTTAGCCGTCCATTTTCCATTGCTGCTGGTGGCTGCTTCACAAAAGGTAATGGATTGCTCTCCAGCCAGAGAGAAAATCTGGCTGTTTCCCAATCAGTAGCGGTGTGCAGAGCTCCCAGAGCCCTCTTTCATATTAAAGCGCCGTCACGTATTACCTTATTCATCCCTTCAGGCAAAATTCCATCCCTCTTTTAATACGTGGAAAAATCCCAGACCTCACCCACATTTCCACTTATCATGAAAGTAGAAACCAGTCACCTTATTTCAGGTAACACAGGGCATTTGCTGGTAGTTTCAGGTAAAAAATAATAATGTTTGCTGTTTGTTAAACCCAGAAATTCCCAAATGCCAGCTTTCTCCCCACATTTATCCCCATTCGCCTTCAAAAATCCCCAATAGGTAGAGGATTTCCCCAACAACTTGGCCACCCTAGCAGCAGAGCTTTAAAAACTGAAGGTTCCATGGAGCTGAAATGCATCTCTCCCACCTTACATTCCTCCCTCAGCCCAGAGCTGCCACAGGCAGTCAGACAGACGCCAGGTCAGGGAGACCGCAAACCCCGGGGGGGGGCTTCTGTGATTCACATTCATCAGCAGTTTAGACTTACAAGGGAAAAATAAATCACTCTGGCAACCACGGGAAGCAAGTCTGAGAGGTTCAGCTTAGTTCTCCCTCCCCTTTTTCTCTCTCCCGGTGTCTTTTTTTTTCTCACTCTTTGTTTTTTTATTTTTTGATGTTTTTTGTGATCTTGATACTCTGTTGTGTATCTGACATTTCACAGGTAGTTCACTCATAGACCAAAGCTCCTGACCTATTCCTGTCTCCTTCTCTGCCCCTCTTTTCTCCTGTCTCTCTCTCTCTCCCTCTCTCTCTTACAGCAAGGTTTTGGGAACATAGATGGTGAGTATTGGCTGGGCTTGGAGAACCTGTACTGGCTGACCAATCAGGGGACTTACAAGCTGCTGGTTACCATGGAGGACTGGTCTGGCCGAAAGGTGTTCGCTGAGTATGCCAGCTTCCGGATCGAAGCCGAGGCCGACTTCTACAAGCTACGGGTGGGCCGTTACCACGGCAACGCCGGGGACTCCCTCACCTGGCACAACGGCAAGCAGTTCACCACCCTGGACCGTGACCACGACGTGTACACAGGTAAATGAACACCAGGTCTACAGACACACAGGTAAACCTGTGGGGTACACCATGAGGCTTGCTTACCAAGGTTACCTGGCTAACTCTGGTAAACATGCAGAGGTGAAAATATTTTGCACTGACACCTCACACTGATATTCAGTCTGCAGATCAAATAAATGATCCTGACACTCTGGCATAGACTGTGAGATGTGGAAATTCTAGTTGGGTGGAAACAGAGCTGGCCACACACTGTGCAAACTACTACAAAGCTGCACAAAGCTGCGCATTAAAAGCACCAGTTGGCTTCTCCCAGGGCCTCCGAGCTGCACACGCTGGCACAGAACAAATACAGTTTTCCATGACAACGATGCCAATCCAATAAGGGGCAAAAACAAGGAAATATTACAGGGTGCCTAAAGTGACACTGTTCTCTGCCCCTGGAGCACCCTGACCACGCCGTCTACAGCAGGGTACTTATCTAACCAGCGGCTCCAGCCCTACCAGATCCTGCCATCTAATTAGCATCCTTAACAGGCCGAGACCAGTCAGGGCACACTGTGGACAAACAACCGGGCACAACTAAATAAACACTCAGAATGTAAGGAACACACCCTCACCTTCTCTGTTCAGAGAAGATACGAACCATGGTCTGGGTCAAACTCGGGTCAAACATCACACATTCACTGACAATTTACTTCAAGCTAAAAAATTACTCTGGTCATTACTGTAAAAGAGAATGCATTAAAAGTCAAATTACGATGTAAAACTTCAAGAAAGTGCCTGACAAACCACATTTAATACAATTATTTCCACCCATCATTATTATAATTATCATCATCATCATTTTCATTAACGTTATAATTACAACTACAATGAAGTGTACAGGTGTAAGTGTTGTTTCCATGGTAACACAAAGACCTTTATATGTTGTTTCCATGGTGACACAGGTAACTGCGCACACTACCAGAAGGGAGGCTGGTGGTACAACGCCTGCGCGCACTCCAACCTGAATGGCGTGTGGTACCGTGGTGGACACTACCGGAGCCGCTATCAGGATGGCGTCTACTGGGCCGAGTTCAGGGGAGGGGCGTACTCCCTGAAGAAAGTCACCATGATGATCCGGCCAAACCCCAACACCTTCCACTGAGACCCCAATGCCTTAAGCTGAGAGCAATAATGACAAGAGAACTTTAAAACACATCAATTTTTACCTATACCCATTCTGCTCAGCCCTTTACCACTTCCAGCAAAGATCAAATACCATCTGTATATTTCAGCTCTGTTCTGCTGCTTTGTGTATGTGTGTGTGTGTGTGTGTGTGTGTGCGTGTGTGTGTGTTTGTATGCGCATGTGTGCTTATCTTACCTATATTTTTGTGTTGATAAATATAAAGTTGATGAACTGCAGGAATGCAGTTGGTTGTCTGGTTACCACAGAGACTCACAGGCGGTTTTATCTGGGTGATCCCGGCTCCTGGAGACTCCACAGATTCTACAGGCCCAGACAAAAAATTGCCAGGATTCCCAACACCCCTCAAAGAGGACACCAGCAGGGAGGGAGGGGCTGTGGAATTTCTCTGAGAGGACAGAGAGGCCCAGCCTCATCCCCCACCCCCCCCACCCCCTACCCATGGACCTGGCACAGAGATACACCCTAATGCCAGCAGCACCGCAGAGCCACACCAGGCCTGCTCTGTTCCTCACTTTCACCTGCCTCTGATCAAAGTGCCGACAAAGTAGACAACGGACTCCACTGATTCCCAATTCCAGCCTTGCGACATATGCCGCTTCACCTTCAGTGGCCTCCTGTTCTAGCCCAGAAATTTCACTGACAAAACATTCTCTTCTCATGGAACGAGGGGTAATTGAGTTTGTTATTTACCCTCTAGCCACCATAACCAAAGGAGACCAGGGGGAAAACTCCACAAACGCAAGGAATTTCAGCCACTGAAGGCCCTCTCTACCACAGCCAACCCCACGGAGGAGAGCCCTGAAAACTGTGTTCCACACAGTGTGTGCTTAACTCAGCCAGTGATAAGAAAAAAGTATGAATGTACAAACGCTTCCTGTTCTAAAAACAATAAACAGCTTATTTTAGAGCATGCTTCACAGTTTTTGATCTAACAGCATAATCTCATACTCCTGATATACTGTATATAAATACATTTGCGAAGGAATGAAAGACACAGGCTTGGATTAAACCAGAAGCTGTTCGTCTGTTCAATCAAAACAAACACTACATTACAATGGAATTTTCTTTTTTGAGGTAAGCAAACATATCATCTAGTAAGTGTTCTTTTCATTCTGAAAAAGGACAGCAAGTCAGATTTGACTGAACTGCATATAACCCAAAAGAGATTAAGCGGGTTAGATTGAATCCAGCCCGGAGCAGATTACACATCCGGTGAAGTTGCAGTATTTAATCTGTCTGTATAAAGTGCATCCAAAAGCGAGAGGAGCATGAGACAGAGGGAAGGGAATCCATGTCACAGAAAAATGATTGAAATGAAAAAGTAAAACAGAGTGAGAAATGCAAAGCAAATCTGGGTCATGTCCTTGAAGGCTTCATACACCAACAAAATCCCTGAAAAATTATTTACAATTTTCAAAAAATATATATATATTTCCATCAATTTTCAGAACATAGTTCTTATTTTATATGTTTGTATATTTTGTTAATGACATGTTTTTTTTCTGAAATGTGTGAGGGAGATCTGCAGGACTGGTTTCAAAATGTACCAACATCTAGAGTTAACACATCTCAGATATGTGTTTGACCCAGGCTGGGCCCTGAGTAAGCAGTATACATTACTGTAAGTGTAAGATACTCTGCATTAGTGATACTCTGAGTGTTTTTTGCACTGTCCTGTTCGTGCATTTTAATGCCTTTTCACAGTGAGATTAACTGTGAACAGCAGTCAGTCTCTCACATTTTTTAACTTAAATGAAAATTAAAAAGCTTGTTTTTTAATTACATCTAATACATCTAATCAATTTACATTTGCTTAAGTAAATTCAGGTGAGCATTGTGTTTGAGTATGCAATGGCAGTATCTCCACCAGGGAAATGAACTTGCAACCTCTCATTAACAAGCTCAATGGCCTTTATACACTGCTGCCCACTGAGCTATTTCAATCAACGTTGGTGTATGTGGTGTATTTGGCCCTGAAGTAAGCCCTTCAAACATAAACCATATTTGTGTCACTGAGAGGAACAGTACACTTCTGCACTGTACATATGTCATATCGCTAACGTCTTTTTTGTAATATATCTCATTGTACCAGACTTGTTTGCAATAAAATGTGTGAAGCCACTGTGGTGTCTGTGAGCTTTCCTACTCACGTATTCACTCAGGGGCGCAGATGGCGGTGGGGAAGGGGGGGATACATCCCCCCCAGTTTCATAGGGCCCCCGCTTCGTCCCCCCCACTTTTGAGAAAAAAAAATATATATATTGTATAAGTTTACCCCCCCCCCACTTCAAAAATCTCTCCTGCACCACTGTATTCATAGCCAGGTAATGTAGTACAGGCAGCAATCCTTGGTGTGTTCAAATGTAGGTCTGACAAAGTACTGGATACTCTTGAGACAGCTTTCCTTACAAAAGACGATCTTCAGTAATACATTTCAGATTGTCCCTGAGGAGGGTGATGTAGAACATAACTCAGCACTGCTCTGAGCTCATCGGGGCTCATTGAGTTGAGACAGCCATAATGAAATGAACAGCACAGAGCACCCGCTCTCCCGATCCGAGCTGCTCGTTTCTGGATCACAGCACACCGTTGCCCTCCAGAAAATTTGAAGGCGAAACTTCAAAGCCCTTTCAAGCCTACCTGGGAGAAACCGGCATCAACACTGTCTGTGTTTACACCGAACACAAAGCAATCGTGCCTGATTTAACTTACAGAGGTGGACAGTGTAGCAAGGATTACAGGAGACCAATCGCTTGGATAAATATCAGTCAGTCAGACAGACAGACAGACAGACAGACACACGAGCAAGGCTTTCTGCGAGTGCTTCATGCGCACAGGAACCTACCAGAAAAACATCAAGATCCAGCACAAAACATGAGGGTGTATGAGCAGTATGAATAAGCAAGCTACCTGTGCAACAACAAGATCAGACTGCCACAGTGAGAGAGGGAGTATGTGAGAGAGAGAGAGAGAGAGGATGTAAAACAGAGTACAGGTGCAGATTCTTCGTACAGGTGGGAGGGTTGAGAGAGATCGCAGGTGTAGATACTGTGTACAGGTGAGGGATGTGAGAAAGAGAGAGTGCAGGTGTAGATTGGGCTCACAGGTAGGGGATGAGAAAGAGAGCACAGGTGTAGATTATGCATTCAGCTGGATTATATCTTCAACCAAAAAAGTTCCAACCATTGGTTTTTCAGGAAGGAGCTGTGGAGCTGTCAGTCCAAACATGTTGCTTCGCTCAATTCCCACACTGTCCCATGCAGGGAGAGAGGTATGGAAACCTCATTACGCCAAACCTGAGCAGGGCCACCGATTACCGACAGTGAACAAAGCCCTCCCATCGTCATGGTGACAGGGGCCCTGCATGCGGCCCCTCTCATTTCCCAGAACCCCCTCCTCCTCCTCTGCTCTCTTCTCCTTCCTGCACTCTTCTCCAGTATTTTCTCCTCCGTGTCTTTCTCTCTCCATCTTTTTCTGTCAGAGTAATTTTCATCGTACTTGTGTCTTTGTCTTTCTCCCTCTTCCCTCTCTCTTTCCTCTAATTCTCTCAATCCCTTATCTTTTGTCCTTTAACCTTTATTTCCACACTTTACCTCTCTCTCTTTCTTTCTTTCTGTTTCCTTTTTTTCCTGAATAATACAATACTTATTTTTAATGCTCCAAAATTTAGCAAAAAAATAGGTATTTTAATAAAACACGTTTAAACGCTCAAGTTGTAACTCTTACGGATTTTTCTGTGAAATGTAACACCCGGTCACAAATCGTCCAGCAGAGCTGTTATGCGTTATTAGTTTGTGAAGTTGCCTGTGTAAAGGTGAATGAGCACAGCCCTTCATCAGTCTAATGGGGCAGGGCTCATGGGCTTGGCAGGCTTCATTTCTCAGAGCGCTGAAGCATTAAGGTGAACACAACGCCAGCCCCGCCCCCCACCCCCCGCCCATGGCAACAAAAATTCACACTTACGGGCTCCTGCTCTATTTCCCAGAATGCCTGCAGGACCAGAATCTCTCCCAAACTAAAAGCTACAGATGAGTGACCTGACTGGTTGTAGACTGTGATGGCTCTTACAAGCACGCGGGCCCATGAAGCCCACAAATTCCGCAGTTACTGGCCGTTCTTACACAGTTCCTATCCAAGAGCCAGCTGGAGCAGGGAGGCTTCCAGTAAAGCCATGAGTAACAGTCCTGAGTAGAGACACTCTTACTACCCCCCCTCCAAACCCCAACAAAACTCCACACCTTACAGGGCCTCTGCGTATTTACTGGAATCCCTGCCACATTACCAGATTCGTAGATTATCTAGTGTTTACTCCTTTTCTTCAGTGTTAAAATCTTTAGTGTTAAAATCGGTCTTCTGTTGTTATGTGATTCATGTTCAGTTGATACACACACATTGTTTCAATTGTTTTTTTTTTGTATTTTATGTGTAAAAGATGGTTTCAGAATGTGACATCTCTGACTCTGGAAATTCGGTCTCTGTATGATTTCCTTTACTGTTTGTCATCATGAGACAAGTTTTGCCAAATCGAATACACAGACCGTAAGACACGGAGCGATCGCTAACCGCCGCTCGCCGAGAGGAGCAGGAATGCACATGTGCAGAAAGGACCCCCTCAGTGGCCAAGATGCAGTCCTCCTCAGATCGCCATTTCTCACCTCCCGCTGGGACTGTACTCACCGACATGAGCCAAATCAAGACCGTCATTCAACACCGCACTGTCATTCTGTGACCTCAAAGCAGCAATGACACTCCGCTAACTCACAGCAGCATGGACATGATGCTAACTCAAAACAGCACAGTCACTCCGCTAACTCAAAACAGCACAGTCACTCTGCTAACTGAAAACAGTACAGTCACTCCGCTAACTCAAAACAGCACAGTCACTCCGCTAATTCAACATAGCACAGTCACTCCGCTAACTGAAAACAGTACAGTCACTCCGCTAACTCAAATCAGCACAGTCACTCCACTAATTCAACATAGCACAGTCACTCCGCTAACTCAAAACAGCACAGTCACTCCGCTAACTCAAAACAGCACAGTCACTCCGCTAACTCAACATAGCACAGTCACTCTGCTGACTCAAAACAGCACAGTCACTCCGCTAACTCAACATAGCACAGTCACTCCGCTAACTCAAAACAGCACAGTCACTCTGCTGACTCAAAACGGCACAGTCACTCCACTAATTCAAAACGGCACAGTCACTCCGCTAACTCAAAACGGCACAGTCACTCCGCTAACTCAAAATGGCACAGTCTTGGTGCTAACACACTGGGCGCCAGACAGGGCCTGTTTCTCCCTGCCCTTTGACCCTGAATACTGCTCAATGCTGTCAGGAGGGCGGGGCAGTAAAACCAGCCAGGAAAACCCCAGACCCACCAGGTAGAGGGACCCCAGATTCACCCAGGCAGGGGAACGTCTAGGGAAAGGGACCCCCAGACCCACGCACGTGGGGGGGCCACCCAGGGAAGAGGACCCCCAAACTTACCCAGGTAAGGGATGCAGGGCACCATACTCAGGGACTGGATGTGCTCTCTCATGCGCGTGTAGTTCTCCTCTTTAGACGTCAGATAGTCCAGCTTCTCCAGGGTGGCCTTGTCCTTCCGGCTGATCAGCTGTCAATAGTAAAACAAACAAAAAAAAAGACAAGCAATCGAAGGGTGAGTCACTCATTTACTCTCAATCACTGGAGTATTCAAACTTCGAATCATTGCAACTAATCAATCAGTCATCCAACCAACCAACTAACCAATGAATTAATCATCCATAAATCAAAAAGTGAGGGAATTGATGTAGCTGAATCAATCAGTAAAAATATTGGGAGTTAACAGGAGAAAACCCACATGAGCAATACAGCCAGTATGTTTTTAAAAAAAGTAAAAAGTTGCATTTTTAAAAGCCATTATATCCTGTAGACCTGTGGAGCTAACATGAGGTAAATAACAATATAAATGTTACAGTCCCGTCGTTCTGAAAGTAAGCCGTCTGCATTCCATCCTGGTGTAGCTGAAATCAGAAGCAGAACACCGGGGGGAATTCCCAGTGAGAGGAACAGATGGGAATTTTCACAAAGACCTGGGGCTCTGCTGGAGGACTGAAATACAGCTGCTCAGATATCTGTTTCTGGGTACGGGGGGAACAGTGCAGGGGTGGGGGGTGTCTGAAGGAGATAAATCCATCTCTCTCACTCACTTTCTCTCCCTCTGTGCAGCTGCCCGCTGCTCAACCCGTTGTAATGAAACCGATAACCTGCAGGTGAGACTGGAGGAGACCGGGGGCTGAGCTGGGTTTGCCCTGCGGAGCTCTGGTGGGGGGGGGGGAGACGGCGAGAGCTACAAGGCTCTATTACAGTTTAAGCATCCCCTCCACCTAAGCCCCGTCAGGACAGATTTACAGGTGTGACAATCAGTGATGTAAAGACCCAGAGGTTTTCTATCCACCCCACAGCTTTTCCCCCTGTTTAAAACAAGGCTCTGACTCGTGTGACTCTGAGGAAAATGATACTTGTGTTTCAGCACAAGCGTGAAGAAAAAAACCTACAGAAGGGAAAATCATGACAGAAGGCACGTAGTGTGGCACAGAAGACTAGCCTCAGAAAGCCTCCCGCAGAAACAGCTGCCTGTCACTTTCCCCCTCCTCAGACAACGCTTTGCTTAATAAACTCAATGAAACTGAAAACTGGCACTAGTGACGTGTTTTATCGGTGATGCATCCGCTCGGCCCAGCTGGCACTGCTTCCAGGAGGACGTCTGCACTCTGAGCGATGGCTTTGTGTTTCCTGGCAGAGCGCCAGCGCCCGCACACGCTCGGTGGAGCCCCAGGCCCTAACGATCAGCCGTGCGAGGCTCTGTGAGTTTGGGGAGACCCCTGCTGAGGAGCTGCTGCTGCTCCTCCGCTTCTCTCTGCGTCTCTGAGCGGCATTTCTCCTCCGATGTGTGAAACTTAGCCAAGCCTCCACGATGAGACGAGAGCATCAACAACACAGGGAGCCCGAAGAGATCCACTTCACAGCTACCCACTGCTGTGCTTTGTGTGTGTGTGTGTACCTATGGTATTGTATTTATATTAGGCTTTTGAGTTAGAGCAACTTAGACACATTACAATTTTACACATTATCCATTTATATAGATGCATATTTACAGAAACAACTTAGATTAAGCACAACAGAAGTGCCCAATCAGGTGATCCAACCTCTTACAAGCCCAGCTCCCTAACCATTACACTACACTGTAACCTCTGAGCTACAAGCCCAGCTCCCTAACCATTACACTACACTGTAACCTCTGACCTACAAGCCCAGCTCCCTAACCATTATACTACACTGTAACCTCTGAGCTACAAGCCCAGCTCCCTAACCATTATACTACACTGTAACCTCTGAGCTACAAGCCCAGCTCCCTAACCATTATACTACACTGTAACCTCTGAGCTACAAGCCCAGCTCCCTAACCATTATACTACACTGTAACCTCTGAGCTACAAGCCCAGCTCCCTAACCATTATACTACACTGTAACCTCTGAGCTACAAGCCCAGCTCCCTAACCATTATACTACACTGTAACCTCTGAGCTACAAGCCCAGCTCCCTAACCGCTATACTACCAAACCAAAACTCTCTACACATCCTGACCTATGTGTCTCACTCTAAATCTCACTGGGTGGCTGAGGAACAATGTTCCTGCACACTCAAACCACCTCTGAGCAGCTTCCTGGCAGTGCCTGGAACATGTTTAAGATCGGGCCACGCGAACAACGCTACGGTTACTGAGCTAAACACAAGCAGGTGGAGTCAGCCTCCTCCCTCCACAATATGCGCGGAGGAGAAAAAAAACGTCGCGATATCGAGGATTTCACACTACAGCGAGGACAACTGTTTTGTTGCAATGCGTCACCCGCCCAAAACTCCAGCGTGGCGGTCCATGAGTCAGGGAGCTGCGCCTCTTCCAGGACTCTTTAATTCAGCTTTTATTGCATCTTTGATGTATTACTGTTTCACAAACCTTCATTCGGTCAGAGCCGCGATCTGAGCATTACATTACAATCTTTTTCCCCTGAGAGAAGCCTCGTCCAAAATAGAAACATTAATGTTTTACACATGAGAGTCTCGCGATGGTCCTGGAGAGCCAAAGGGTCCTCTGGCTTCTGTCGTCCCCTCAAACTCAGAGCACAATTCAGACTCAAAAACCCGGGGGAAGTGAATTAGCCGTGTAATCAATTGTTTTAAATGATCAATTAAGTGCTGATTAATGACAAAACCACCGGTACACCCTCCAGCTCTCCAGGACGGGGATTTGGCGCCCCTTGGATGTTCTGCATCATTAAAGGCACAGCAGCTTTCAATGCAGAGGTAAGACATGAACACTTTTCATATGATTATGCCAAAGCCATACAAAATGCTCCAATTTTTTTTTCCATGCCTACGGTGAAATAAACTATGACAGTATCCTTAATTCAATATCACCAAATAAATAAAAAACAAATGACTGTGCCGTCAGCATCTTCTTGTTAGTTCTGGCATTACAAGACAAACTTTCAAAAAGGAAAGGAAAAAGAAAAAAAATGTAAAACCGGGGATGGCACGGCATAAGATTACTGGCGGGGTGGAAACTGTAATGACGAGCTGGCAGTGAAGGCAAGAGGAGAATTATCTGCTTGCGTGTGTCCAAGGATTTCTATAACTATACTCACAGAGAGACATACACAACCTCAGTAGGTGAGTCTGTGCTCCCTGGTGTGAACTGTTGGTATGAAATATTAAAATCTGAGTGGTAAGTTTATTCCTTCTTCCCAGCATTTGTCTCACTGTCTTCAGTGAGGGAACCCCTCTCAAGGCAAAATTAGGTAATACCAGTGTAGGGGGTTTTCCGGAGCAAACTTTACCTCTGCAAACTACATGTTCTGTAAAGCTATTCTGCACACCGATAATTCTCTGGGTAAAGACTTCCTCCCGATATCTGGTTTAAATTGACCCTTAACTAATTTCCGTCTGTGCCCTCTTGGTTCCGCTAATAGAAATCAACCTGAAAGACCTTCTGCGGTTGATGTTTTTGTGAAGGTACATTTGTGTAGCGAATCAGGAGCTGGCTGTGATCCATGGCATCTCCACAGAAAACTGGCAAAAAAATAAAAAATACCATTAGATTCGAGTGGTTAGAATTCACTCTGAGCTCCACTTACTGCGTCTAGACATCTTAAATGATTGTTAATACGGAAACTTTTGGTAATTTTTTTTCAGTGAACAAGTCTACATGACCGACAACATTTGAAATGTCCACCTTTCTATATTCTCCTTAGGCCGCTCTCCCCCACCAACCTCATCCAACAATATGACATCAAAACCCTTTTAACCAGAATCCCAGCCTTTACAGACAGCTGCCATATATTTGACCCTTTTAAGGAGAGAACCTCCGGGGTGCGGGGGGCGGGGGGGTCATGGAGAATCAGCCAGGAAAGTGAGGCATATCCTTTTAACAGGCTGGAACTAACAGCACGCACAATTACACGGCTCGCAAAACCGTCCTTTCCCCAAACCCTGAGGGAAAGTTCTTCCCTGAAATCAATGAGCAGGACCCCGAGACGCACACTTCCAGGCATTTACCGAGTCTTCACCGGCAAGCGCCGAGCGCTCGCGAGGAACGGGGGAGCCGTGTGGAAACCGTGACGATAGCGGAGGAGGAGCGGATGTGGACATGTTTGTGGAGCTGAGTCACGCCCCGCTCAGCTCTGGTCCTGAGGCTCTGCGGAATTCACCATGAAGTCATCTCACTCTCTGTCCGTCTGCGATTCGTTTCCCTCACCCCCCCCCCCCCCACCACCCTTTTATTTTCCCCCGATAAGGGCTTGCCAAGCATAAACACTGCGGGAGGAATTTGGTGTTTCCATGTGTATGCATCTTGTTTTGTTGCTTTGAACAAGGGTGGGGGAAGAAGTTTTGAGTTTTCTGGGGTAATTGATGTGTGCTTCATTTTGTAGAGAAGGGATCTACTCCAGTGAGTTCTGCTGTTGAATTCTGCAACCTGTGGCACATGGTTTCAAAAAGCAGACTGTTCTCCTCTCACACTCCGCTCACACCCCCAAGGTTGATGACTTTAACGCAGCTGTGTTAAATGAGCCTTACGCAGCCCAAGCTGCGCAGATCAAAACATGTCACATGACCTAGACTCCCATCCAGAGGCACTAGGTGAAGAGGCAGGGGCTACCAAAAAAATAAAGGCTTGTATGGTTTACCCGAGAATATTTAAGAGTTCCACACTGTAACCTCTTTACAAGCCTTTCAAAGACTGGCTTTTAATTGTATGAAACGTGTCGTTGTTTTATTTATTTACTTCAGTATTGTATCCCTGTAAGTTATTATTGCACAAACTGTTTTCAATATTGGTATTCTACACTGTTTACTCCATGTGTTCCTTGTTTGAATTTTTTTTTGAGAATAAATGCGAAATAAATAATAACAGCAGAAACATGTTCCCTTTTTTTAGGAGGCAGGTCACGTTTCAGGCTGGGAGCTCCAGGGGCTGCCCCTAAAAGCAGACAGATCATTGTGTAGAGACTGCCTGGCAGTGTGTGGTGTAGCCGCATATGCCATTACCCTAAAGCCAGATGATAACACATGCGAGGTTGCAACTTAGCTCAGCATTTAATCGCTAGTGTAGCCACAACTGAGAATGAGGCACTATTCACTAGCGTAGCCACAACACAGACAGAGGCGTTCCAGGAGCTGCCAGCAGGCATTCTTTCCAGGGAGGCAAAGCTGAGCGAAACCACCGCTGGAGGATGTGGAAGGTAGTAACAGTAATTCTGTAAGCAGCAGCCTGGGGAGCTGGAACATGCTACTGTACGGTTAGCCCGAATCTTGGAAGCTGTATGCTACTGCAGGGTTAGCGCTCAGCCTGGATGACATATGATGTTGTGTGGTTAGCATGGAGCATGGATACCGTATGTTAATGTATGGCTGGCACATAGCATAGACGCTGTACACTACAGTATGGGAGAGAGTCAGTCACTATTTTATATCCTACAGGCCATGCACAGCTCTACAGGAGGAAGCCATTGGCTATTTTACACCTAACAGACTCACAGACAGGGTCACAAAACCCCACAAGGTTTATACAACCCTGACAAAGATATCAGTAAATTCAGCCACCCATGGGACCTGCTCTTAATATGAAAACAAAAACTCAAACTCAAGTCCTTTGTACGGTTCTCAAAATCAAACGTTAAGCACAAAGTGGGATGACACCAAACAAACCACAGTCTGTTCACTGGTTTCCAGCAGGCCGATACTGAACTGTGAGGTAGTGCATGAAATGTTTAGTTCCACTCTACCAAGCAGTACTGAACACGATCAGATTAGGCTTGGAGACCGCTGTAAACCCGCAGGCAGGTGATTGGAGAGCACCCAGCCACCGTGCAGACAGAAACCCATCTTTTAGCGTTTTACTTTCTCCTCTTTAGAGATCAAGACAGATCCCCTACAGTTGCACTGGTGGCCGCAGCACATGTCGAGGTAAGTTTAAAGCCTCTATTTATAACTTTTAATTTAATCATTCATATTGAACTAGTTATGGAAGCTGTGCCGTCAAATAGTTCCCCCAAAAAAGGGGATTAATAAGACATGAAAAATTATCCAAGAGACAAACATGTTGTTTTAATATTAATTCTTGATCTTGCGTTTGAAATATCAAGAAATCTGTTTCAGATGTTGAAGCCTTCTGTCATTTTGCTGCAGTGGGCCGATAACTATCTACAAAGCCCCTGTGATGTCTTTTCATTTGTTTTTATGCATCTGCATATTGTGAATTTTAATGGCTCTCGTAAACTAACCTTGACCGTTCCTGGAACCCAAAAGGAGGCCGTGGATCAGTGTCCAAAATTCCGCCACGCACTTCCTATTCCAAACGAGGGCTACATCTAGCGTTTGAGCGCCCTGCATAAGCTGCCAAGCAAAAATAAAACTTAAAAAGCATTACACCATGTGTGTGCTGGGAGGTTAGACATCACTGCATAATCAATAAAAAAACAGATCTGGTCCATATTCAATTGTCATTAAGGGACAGGATCCCCCCCATCCACATACAAACCTTATCCATTTTGAGCCAAAAGGGAAAACTGATATGTGACCGGAACTCCTACTCTTTATGAGTAGATACTTTGTGAGTAGATACTTTGTGAGTAGATACTTTGTGAGTAGATACTTTGTGAGTAGATACTTTATGAGTAGACACTTTATGAGTAGATACTTTATGAGTAGACACTTTATGAGTAGATACTTTGTGAGTAGATACTTTATGAGTAGACACTTTATGAGTAGACACTTTGTGAGTAGATACTTTATGAGTAGACACTTTATGAGTAGACACTTTGTGAGTAGATACTTTATGAGTAGATACTTTATGAGTAGACACTTTGTGAGTAGATACTTTGTGAGTAGATACTTTATGAGTAGACACTTTATGAGTAGACACTTTGTGAGTAGATACTTTATGAGTAGACACTTTATGAGTAGATACTTTGTGAGTAGATACTTTATGAGTAGACACTTTATGAGTAGACACTTTGTGAGTAGATACTTTATGAGTAGACACTTTATGAGTAGACACTTTGTGAGTAGATACTTTATGAGTAGACACTTTATGAGTAGACACTTTGTGAGTAGATACTTTATGAGTAGACACTTTATGAGTAGACACTTTATGAGTAGACACTTTATGAGTAGATACTTTGTGAGTAGATACTTTATGAGTAGACACTTTATGAGTAGACACTTTGTGAGTAGATACTTTATGAGTAGACACTTTATGAGTAGACACTTTGTGAGTAGATACTTTATGAGTAGACACTTTATGAGTAGACACTTTGTGAGTAGATACTTTGTGAGTAGATACTTTATGAGTAGACACTTTATGAGTAGACACTTTGTGAGTAGATACTTTATGAGTAGACACTTTATGAGTAGACACTTTGTGAGTAGATACTTTGTGAGTAGATACTTTATGAGTAGACACTTTGTGAGTAGATACTTTGTGAGTAGATACTTTATGAGTAGACACTTTATGAGTAGACACTTTGTGAGTAGATACTTTGTGAGTAGACACTTTATGAGTAGACACTTTGTGAGTAGATACTTTGTGAGTAGACACTTTATGAGTAGACACTTTATGAGTACCAGTCCCTGATCTAGCATCAGTTTTGCCCTGTAGTGCATACTGGATACGTTTAGGCTATGGATAGTGGGAACCTGATCCTAGACCATCGCATCCTGTCGCCAAACACAGTAACACACAGATTCAAACAGTGTATGCTTCCCCTGCTACTGACTCACTTTTTTTCTGTGACTTTCGGGGGCAGTTCATCACTGTTATTCGAACTCTGTTATCTGTGCTTACTTGCATTTTGCTCTGGATAAGGGTGTCAGTTGAATGCCTAAATGCAAACGTAAATGTCGATGTAGATGTGCGTGTTTTCTGTTCTAGCCAGCACATCCCACAGCTCTGTTATTAAGAGGATGGAAAACATTCTCCGCTGCACACTAGCAGCATCCATTTTACCCGTCTCTCCCAGCTGTGTCACACTGAAAAATGAGGGCTGATATTAATATAAACACAGTAGCGATGAAAGCCCAACTAAAACAGGCATCTGACAGATGGCGGTGGGGCGACGTTCTCATATTGCTGCATTTTCCCGCTGCTTCAGCTTTTACAGGACTTTGACTGGGCGCTGGCCGCTTCCAGGCCCACCACAGCTAGCTGGGTGGGAGAGGGGCCGTGCGATTCCCATGGAGCTCACAGTTACGGCATTAGCCGAAGCGGTAACGGCTGAATTAGCGGCACCGATGGAAGTGGATGCGGCAGTACCATCGGCTCTGAAAGCAGCAGTGTCAGCTGTAAAACATCGGCTGTAGAATTAGCAATAGCTGCAGCAATAGCAATGGGTGTGAAAGCACCAGGAGCTGTAACAGCGGCAGTAGAACGAACTGAAACTGTAACGTATTCGTAACAGTATCATTATCTGTAACAGTAGAGAAAGGAGTAACACGAGTAGCAACAGTGGTAACAGTTGTCATGGAATCCCATTATTATGACTGGATTCCCTAGAACGGTTTATACTTTAATGGGATAGATTTGCTGGAGGCCATTAAGCCACTTTAAACTCCATCCTTTAGTTAGTCTCTCCATGCAGGATGAAATCACGCAACAATCAAACTCAGTTTCAGTGGGATGTAAAACAAAGGAAAGGATTTGAATGCAACCCTCTAAAAGACAGTGTTGGCTTCAGAAAGGAGTTTCAAAAAGGAGTAAAACACATAGTAATAAAGAATAAGGCTGGGCCATCAAACAGTTGACAACATTGCTGTGCGAGTTCCTATCTTTAATCTCTCGATTAATGAGCGGTGGGGTGGAATTCCCTGTCAAACGATCAAGTTAAATTAAATTATGGCTGTGAATTTTTTTAAAAATCGCGTGCAAGCGAGCACAGTAACAATGGAAATTCCCTAATCCTTACCCCCACCACAACCACCCCCCCAACCCACCCCCTCCTCCAGTTGTGTGTGAGCTCAACACTTAAGTGCTAAACAACTGAAAGAAACGAAATGTACTGTGAAGCCCAGACCCCCCACCCCCCACTGCGCTCTTACCGCCCAGGTCTTGCTCAGTCTGAAGATCGGAGCACTCTGCAGGGCCGACACCACAGACACCAGAGAGTGCAAGTTATTGAGCTCCAGGAGCTTCTGTGCAGGGGAGAGAGGGAGCACACAGCGTTACTCAACAGCAGTCATAACATTAACAGCAGGTGTGCTGCGTTACAGCTCAGGGGAAACGCCACAGTCACTCAATAAGGGTAGTTACATATTAGTAACAAAGTAATTACACTTTAACTATGCTCTTATACAAATCACAAACCTAAACTCTACACTGATAACCCCCCTACAAGGTGTACCTATACACTAGTTAAGCACCATGCACACATGAAATTAAAAACCTCCATGTTCTGTTTTGCAAAACCCTCTTAGTATTTATTACACTCAAAATACATACTCAAAGCTAAGCACAGAACCACAAAGACCTGACAAATTGCAAAGGAAGCAAAGCTTTTCAAAATATTAAGAAATATTTTCCTATTGCTTGGGGAAATTATAATTGGGAGGAAATATGGCAAAAACAGCAGGGCAGATTTCTGGCTGTGCCTGTGCGCACAGCTCTTATAGGGTGATGAACTGTAGTGCAGCGGCCGGACGTCTGGTGGGTCAGACAGCTGTGAGTGTTGCTCACCCCGACCCTCACAGAAAGCCTCCAGATGTAATCACGCAAACTCCTTTTTCTAGCTCTGCTTGTTTTAAAATCTTTCAAGAAATTTTAAGCAGTCTGTAAACAGCCTCCAGTCTTTGTTTCTGGGAGGGTGATGTTATAGCTCTGCAATGCTGTAACAGCGCCTCCCTCTGGAGCCTCAGTGAAGCTGTCACAGTGGGCAGGCTCTCGCAGAGAGGAACCTATCAGGACCAGGCTCACCTAGACTGGAACCAATAATGAGACGGTCTCATTGAGAGGAGCCAATTATGACAAGCCCCTAATCCCACACTGGAGCCAATCAGGATGAGCTCCTCCAGACTGGAAGCCAATCAGAATGAGCTCTTTGCTTTTGCCATTCTGACAGGACATTCAGCTCTGCGAGACAAGTGGTCTCACAGAGCTCAATAATACAGTAATAATAATACAGCTCAATAATACAATAATACAGCCCATAATACAGTGGAAACATACATTTACAGCTATAAAAATTGGGCAAAGATAAGTTTGCGGTGGAGCTGTCTGTTATGAATTCACATTACCACATTTAGAAATCATACAGCCCTTTTCCAGGTCTCACACATCACCCATCACAGGAACACAAGATTAAGAGTCAGAGTGGTAAATAGGGGAGCCGTATCCACAAATTCTGATCACACCTACAGCGCACTCACTTACACATAATTACAGTGTTCTGTTAACAAGCAGAAAAAATTAATATTCAGTATTCAAATGCCAAGAATGCACATAAAACCCGACTAGTTCTATACACTCCTTCATTAAATCTACTTCCAGCAAAAACGTTTTACAATTTTGCATTAAATCTCATTTTTTAAACATAAAATCCCTGTGAAAGCTGGCAGGACAAATCAAAATGAAAACAAAAACCATAAAGCAGCGCAGCTACGTGCGAACCTTTGCATGAATCTGGAAGGGGAAAAACGTGTAGCACACACAGCCGTTTTAACGGGCAGAGGAAGATGGAAAATCTTTGCGAGTGAGGGGATTACTCTGTCAGAAAAGTTTGACAGGTCGTAAGACCAATTTCAATAGCAATCAGGCCAACTGACAGAACAGGAACTTCAAAGTGCAAAGCACAGCAGAGTGCACCATTTAACTCAATGAAAGCACAGACGGGAGAACAGGATTGATTCTTTCATGCAACCAAGCAGTGCAATGAGTATTTGCTATCTTAAACTAAGGTACAGCTGCAAAAACAAACAGTCCTGAAGTATTTCACCATTTTAGCTATACAGTGCCTATATATATATATATATATATATATATATATATATATATATATATATATATATATATATATATATATTATACTATACATCCCAAAATACTGAAAACATCTGGAATTTGCTTCTTTTTTTCCCATTTATTTTAATTGACTGAACTCTTAGAGGGAAAATGGATGGAAGGATTCTGGAGAAAGAGAGGGAGACAGAGAGAAAGAGAGAGAGTGAGAGAGAGAAAGAGAGAGAGAGCGACAGACTCCGTCACTAAATGCGGACTCAGTACCAGCAGTGATGGTGTTGTGGTGTGATGCTTAGTAGTTTAAATGGCAGGTCTGAGGGATGTAAAATGGGCAGAACTTGACACTGGAGGTTGGGACTGCCTAAAGCTAGAAGTCTGTCAGGGTTAAGTGCACACATTGGTGAGTTTGCATTCTGTTAAGTATGAGCTTAACCCTGTACCACACTTTGTGCCCACTCAAAAGACCAAGGTACCTCAGAGCATGGGATTTGACTAAGTTTAAAAAAAGGTATGGAGGTTTGAATATTCAGATGTTTGTGGGATACTGTAAGACTGTTCAAACTATGCATGTGCTTCACAGTCTCTACCGTCCCTATGCCTACACCTTGATGCTGCATGAGCTCTCACTCAAAACCACACTATGACCCAAACTGTGACCATAAACCATAACCCTGAAATCAAAACCAGGCAACTAACCCTTACAAAAAGCCTACCTCTTAATCCAAACTCTCCGCATGGTACATAAATAAACTGAAATCAACGTGTGACGCACTGCTCTCAGTGATGTCTTTCTGCATGGAGTCCAAATGAGCTTTCAGCTCTTCTCTCACTCATGTTTTCCAAAGTGATGTTATTTATCATTGTTGATATACTGACTTATACAGCTGACATCTGCAGTTTTAACAGATGGAAGCTAACGGAAGCACTTTTGTGGTAGTGCCTCTCCCAAACAAGCCTCTCCAGTGGTTTGAAACCCACAAC
>JAFBMS010002473.1:0-28450 GCA_019788955.1 Albula glossodonta
AAAGGAGCGATTGGTATGTGGCATCTCCCTCCTGTGCCAGCTGGGGAGAGTTCGTGAGGATGCGGCGGCTCACAACATCGTTAAAGTTGGGCGGTGGAAAACTGCAAAGAATTTTTTTAATTAAAATCAATGTGGAAAGAGATTCTTTTTCTTACATAATATTTTCGTTCAATGATTTCCGGATCATCGCAGATGGACTCGACAAAAAAGACCTAGCACAGGAAAGAGATCTAAGTGTCACAGGAGAAATAAGTGGTAGGAGAAAAAACTCTATCCACGGTTAAATAACACTGGGATTTAATTTCTGTTCGATGACATTTTGGGTGTCATGAACACAGCGGTGATGCCTCCTCACACTCAGGTACAGTAACCAACCCCTGCTCACCTTGTAGCCATTCTCCTTGGCGAAGCCGAGGATGACCTCCCTGCGTTCCCGGGTGGTGTTGGTGGCATCAAACACCTGATTGGGTGGTAGCAAGGGCAGACATGAGAGCCCGTAGTGGCTCACTGTGATGATGTCATAATACAAGGAACACTGTCCTGAAGGTTCCACTTATCAATGGAAACGTCACTGCGATGTTAACACTGTTGTGGTGTATATTTGCATTGATGTATTTAACAAAGTTAAGGCTTTGTGGTCTAGTGTTATGCTATTAATATGATATACAAATGGATATGACTGATTTGATTTGAGGTGTTGACTCTATAGGGATGTTGCCACAGTGAGGAATGGCTTGTGTAAGCATATTGGTTATACTCACTGCCACTTGGCCTTGCTCCTGTGTGAAATATGTGCAGACGTCCTTCAGTGCAGTCACCGCACAGGCACTAACGCACACAAGAGAGCACAGGCGAGAACCTGAACACCGCCACTGAACACCGGCATCACGTATGTTACTCAATATCCCGTCTGAACACTGTCTCTAAACACCGTGATGTAGAACAGCTTGCTAGGTCATATGGTAGAGGCAGAGACCCCTGGAGCGTACAAGTTAAGGCTTAACGCAGAAATAGATACTCAAGACTGAGGGTACATGATGGTCATAGATGACTCAGTGGCCAGTTCTTGTCATTATATATTCTTATGCATTCTCTTGCTGAAATCAAAGACTGACTACTCTGACTAATCGCCATGCAACAATACAATCAGAAAATACAGACTTCCACAACCACTAATGTGTGACTTCAGGTGTGACAGAGGATAACGAATGTAATAATGAGAAAGATATTCACACAACACTGAGCAACCTGCAAAAACTAATTAATTGATAGAACAAGCTAAGCTTTCAGTCAGAGCTTTGACAACGGTCCATAAAATGAAAGCTTAGCTTGTTTGGCCTTCATCTTGTGACTTCTTTGCAAGTTATTCAGCGTCATTCAGTGTTGTGCGGACCAGATCGCTTTCTCGTCATTGAAAACAAAGTCAGACCATGAAGCTTTAGCGCTGAACACACTGCGGGAGGACTCTGTCGTTCTTACTTGCGGATCTTCATGGCCTCCTCGTTATCAGGACGGAAAAACTCAAAGGTCTTGTATGTCTGGACGGCTTCCCGGCGGTACTGGCCCAGATTAAACACTGTCAGGCAGAGAGAGGGATGGAGGGAAGGGAAAGATAGAGGGAGAGAGTAAGTGGGAGACACAATTTCAAATCAACATAAATCTCTCGTTCTTCTGTCTGTATTGATAGGAACTAATTACATAATATATACCTCCCCTTCCGAAACGCTATTCTAAGGCAGGCACCACTATACCGGCATGTTATATTGCTCTGTCCGCATCTCATGTAAGAGAGCTGGCCATATATGTCGGGTTTCTGAGTGTACTCTCAGATTCTAAATTTTGGCCCTACTGGGGAAAACTTTGAAGGTTCATAGATAGTGATATATTTAATAGATGTATTATTCTTAAGGTTCTGCAAAGAACCATTTAGAAACATCAGTGTCTAAGAATAACCTGTAAGGGTGCCCCAGGTGGACAAAAATGAAGAACCTTTAAGAGTGTTATATAGAGCCTTTCTGTTCAAAATTGTGGTGACCACTTTCATGTCCTGGTTCATAGGTGAGGTACAACGTAGGCGGGGCAGAGAGTGAGCGTGTCATATAGGGGGGGCGGGGCAGACTAACCTTTCGTGGGCACACCGATCCAGTTGAGGTAGCGGGTGAGCTTCTTGGATATGTAAGTCTTGCCCCGAGCAGGAAGCCCCACCATCACTATCAGGGTGGGCGAGTTGGTGAACTGGGGCACCGAGGCTGAAATACACCACAACATACAGGGGACCCTCAATAATCTGGCACCAAGCTATAAATCAAGGGTACTCTTCACGTGGTCCAGCCTGGGAGTATAGTCATCTATTTATGCCTCATCACTGGCGGAACAAATCAGTACCGGGCCGGGGGTGGGGCACATGACCGGGCCCTTTAAACCCAATAAAGCTCATGATAACATCGCTTTACAACATACACATGCCCGCAACAGCGGGGCTTACAACCAAACATACTACATTTTTGACACAAGCAACTGCTGAGTCCCTAACATCACCGCTATACAGTCGAGAGAGAAAGAAGGGGATATAAGCTGGGCTACTAGAAATAACAACCATCAACAGTTTACAACAGCTCACACATTGTTTGTGGTGTAGTGATTGCTAGAATTGCTACCTGTAAATCTGGCTCCGAGACTGTGCTGCCAGAATTGAATCGCTGCCAACAAAAATGTCAGGTTCATCTCCAGGAGGACGAACAAAATATGTGTCCAGTTTTTGTAATTTGGCTTTTCCTTGCTCTCTTTTTTCCTTTTCTTTGCGCTTTGTCGCTCCACTTTTATGCTTATATGAACTGCCACTCATGTGTAGCTTAGTCCGTAAAAATGCTACACCTTGCTTGCACTCTGTTGACAAATGACTGATGATGACGTGGTGGACGGTTGATAACGATTTTACCCAAAATACACTTGGAGACAATATCAGCGATCCACTTGTAAATTTGCACGTAATGAAGTTAAATGTGAGAGTGAAAATAAAGCCAGTCATGCAGCACGTCATTTTATTCATATTTTACACCTAACTACATCACTAAAGTCAGTCTTGTAAAGTTTTTACCAACCATGACTCATCCTGACTGGGCAACATATATAAGCTCACACACATCATATATTGAACAGTTTTGTCGAGAGGAAGCCCGGTCCCCCCAGCCTGGAACAGAGGCCCCGGGCCCCCCTGAACCACAGGCCGAGGGCGCGTTGCCCTCCCAGCCCCCCCGGAAACTCCACCCCTGTGCCTCATTCATTCCAAGCGCTAAAGCAAAAAGACGATCATTAAACCAAAATTATTCCACTTTTCAGCCCCTTTCATTGCACAGATGTGTGCACACACAGGTAGCAAAACATACATTGCCCAAACTGGTGGGAATTTGGAAAATGGTCATTTTTTTACTAAACTGTACAGTAGAAAATCTGTATCTGTGCTGTGTCTAGAAAATCTGCATGTAACACTTGTATAACCAACTTTGTAAATGCTATCACAAAGTTAGCAGCATCGGTAACTCATTTATAAAGAGAAACGCCATTGACGGATGGCAGCTTAGGATGAACGTATTTAAACTGTGACCAGTTTGGAGAAGTGAACTAGCTAGGAAATTGCTAGTTCATGTAAAGATGACTGGCAAGCCAATTATAATTTATCTACTCAAGCAAATAAAATATATATGCACCAGCAAGCATTTCACCTCACACCCCGCCCCCCCGGCCCCCCACATGTCACCCAACCCCCCACCAGTAACTGTAGTACGTGTAACTGCAGGAGAGCCAACAGCAAACAGTGATGACAGTCAAGGCCTTTGGATATGGGTTGTGCTGTAACATGTACTTTGAGCACACAGCTGAACTCAGGTTTTCCCAGAAGGCCGTGATCTTGGCAGCACTTGCTGTACTACCTCCACCCTCCAGGGGTCAGTGGCCTCTAGGGTGCCCTTGAAGGGCGGGGGGGGGGGGGGGGCAAACCACTATGAACAGCCAACTAGGGGGACACCCTTACCCCAGTCTGCACACGCTCAGTAAGGTTCTAATGCATCTTCGATACATTTATGTTACCACAAAGCTCTGCTTTAAGGGCATTACATTTGCACAGGAAAAAATAACGAAATACTTTGAACTAAAGCTGATATTAATGAGAAAACACTATGATATATGTGAAAAGATATAGGTCTATCAAAAGCAGAAAAAGACAGGAAATTCAAATCAACGCCAAAGGTCCCAAGTTCAGGTCTCTGCACTATCAGTGGATTCAGTTCATCAGCAATACCTTTGATATACTTCTGATTTCCATTTTAATACACTGTACCTGTTTTACAAATACTTATATAATCATATATTTTTAAATTCATACATGTATTATAGGAAGAAATACATGAATGTGATTATCTGTAAATTACCCATTTCAACCAGCTTTTCTCAAACACGAAACTGTACTTGATTCCTGTATCCCAGTATATTGAATTTACTGTTTGTTTCCATTGTCCTCCCTTTGCCACTTCTAAGGTCTTACAATTCTGAAAGGAAATCCCTCTTGGTGTCCTATTTCCGCTGGTATTTCTCGCAGCAAAACACTAATTCAGTTTTCCCTCAGACGAGTTTTGGGATTTATCCGTTATCAGTCTCATATTGTTCTCCCAGAAATGGTTAACAACTGTACAAAACTGAAACATATGACCGTGGGTTGCTATTTCCTCTCCACACCCTCACTCCCCCAACACCTTGCTGCTATATTTCTCTGTTGTTTACTTTGAATTTGTGGTGGGTTAAAGTAGGTTCATGAGGGCTGAAACAGTCTGTAAACGTTGTTTGAAGTACAGTAGGCTAACATCGCTACAGGACTGTAGCAGGCAGGTTTGGAAATCCCTGACAGAAGAGAGAGCTGAGCTTAGGGTTTGTGATGCGTACTTGTACTTCCTGTCTTTGGCAGCTTTTGACAAATCCTAACGGCTCCACTTATCACATGGTCTTATTATCATCATTTTCTATTTCTTCTACACTGGAAGGTGAATTCATCATAATTAGGTGACTGTTAACAAACACATTCACCTGAAAGTTGAATACATAACCAACAACAAAGAGTGTCGAATTAATTAAATAATGATAAAATCAACAAATGCATTTTAGGTTGAATGCGTATTAAGATACATTAATCGTGGCAGGCGCTGTTTTGCATTTTTTAAAATTTGCACTATTGTAATACAATATTGATCTTTTTCATTGCTCAGGGATGCAATCATACCAGTTTTTGATGCTAGTGTCGATGCACAAATGTATTATATTATTTGCTGATGGAGACTCTAATGTAATGCTGACGAAGTCGGTGTTCAGTCGGTTATACACTCTTGCAAGCACCAGTTGTTCGGTAGTGACTACGAGAGCGACGAAACTAACCAAATTAACCAGAGTAACCACTATCGTTCCACAGCAAGGCTGGGCCCAGTTGTTCACACATGAGTGTTGATCTCCAGCTGATAGTGTGAGGTTTCGACACCCAGTCGCCCGGCTAACTCCCACCATTGAACGTTTTCATGACCGCTTGAGCCACCTGGTTGCGCCAACAACACCAGTATTTTCAGTTGTCTCCTCTGAAAGCAACATTCCACTATTGCAGTGATACTCCCTCAATGGAAAAATAATGCTTGCTTTCTACAATACTAATATCATAAACTCAGAGGATCTTATGGAAGACCTATGCACTAGACCAGTATTGTTGTAGTTATACAGAGATGTTGCTTATATTGCGCACACACACACGCACATATGTTTACACACAAGGCCCTTTCAGCGGTTGTTGGAAACAACCTGCTGTAAGGTAATAGGGAGGCAGCAGTCTGGGTTAAGGGCTCAGAGTTCCATCTCCATGGCGACGGCAGGAGAGGTGCCAGTTGCCAGGTCTGGGACGGAGGCAGCGGGGGTGACCCGGAGCCCGGCTCTCCTCTCCTAATCTGGCCTCTCTCGGCCCTACGGGTGCCCCACTTCCTGCTGATCCTCCGAGCAGCAGGACTGCGACTGCTTTAGTAAATTTCCCTTAGCCCAACATCACACCCATTAAACTACACTTGTCACTGCCCCGGTTCACACTGAACCTGTTAAACAGCCACTCATCACACTGAGCGAGAGAGAGAGAGAGAGAGAGGGGGAGGGAGGAAGGAGTATAACCAGCAATTAACTGGTTATACAACTGTGCCAACTGCTTTGCTGTATTCATGTGCCAAGAAAGCTTATTTGCATAAACATTATTTAAAAATTCGTAAAGAAAAGGGGAGAGAGACAGACAGAGCTGTAGATAAAGAATGCAAAAGGAAGAGAAATAGAATGACAGTACTAACAAGACAAAGGGAGTGAATGCGGATGGGGCAAGGAGAAACCGAAACACAGGGGTACAGAAAGAGTGGCAGAAAGAAATACAAAGACAAAGAGATGTAGGGAGAGAAAGACAGCAAGCCGAGAAAGAGTCTGGCACTCACAGCCCCTCCTGCGACTCAGCTTGTTGCTCATCCATGGGACCCAGATCTTCAGCAGGGGAGTCTGGGTAAGCTCAGCCTGCTCTTTAGACATCGTGCCACCTGGAGAGACCAAAACACCGGCGTGTGCCCGTGCAGCAGCCAACTGAGCGTCTGAGCTGGCGAGTGTTTATGAATGAGTGAGTGAGCATGTGTGAGACAGGGCTCAGCACTAGGGTTGCCAGGTTTTATTCAAAATCCCCCTCCAGCCAACCTGATATGACAGACAGAGAAGCCAAAAACTTGCTAAAGGTCCGCTTGACTCATCGCAATGTTTCGTTCCACCATATATAATATCCTGTGGTTTGAAATGGTGTTCAATAAGGATCCAGGTCTGAAAACTTGCCAGTGAAAGTATAAACATTAAAAAGAGTTCCTTCTACAAAACAACATCCCACATGCTCTAATAAAGTTATTGCATATATTGTAGATGTAACCTAGCTGCCCTCTTCTGAGGAAATGAGTTTTTCAGCTAGTTCTTGGAACTCTTGCATTCCTTTCTGTATGCATTCTACTCAAAATTCTACTCTATTCAAACATCAACAAAACAACACTCTCAAAACAAAGCTGTTGCTATGGAAACACAAATACCATAATTTCAACACAGAAAAGAATGCATCCCACTGTTAAATCATTTTTTTTATTCTCTCAGTTTTATAGACAAATAAAAGCAAAGATGCTTGCAGGCTCAATCCCATAAAGTCAGCATGATATCAGAGACAATTCAGCCATTTGATTAAGAATTGTTAAATCAGGCAACCACACGCCACAGCTCAGTGCACCTGACTGAACCTTGATAAGATCACCTGACTGTTGCTACAGAGGGAGAGTCGAGTCAGGACAGGTTAGCGTGAGGAGAGTGGGTGGAGCGTGGGGGGGCGGAGTGAAGGGGAAGAGACACCACCCCTTTCCAGGAGCTACATGGGAATTAACCCCCTGTGTGCTGGAACTCTCCTATGGTTACAGAGAATCATGTGAGGTGTCTAGTAGGTGACTTGAACAGGACAGTCAGTTGAAGATCATCATTTTATCAGCTGACAAGAGCAAGTGTGGCCAATCTGTGGCCCAGCAAGCACCTGCAGCCTGGTAACATTCGCAACATTTCCTCATCTTTAATTAATTAACCTTTATTTATTTGTCTTAGCTTCAATGAAATTATGAGTTTCAATTGAAAATGGTTTTCAAGTGAGACCTGGCCAAGAAAGCAACCACAAACAAAGTTACAAAATTTAAGTGTTACAGTACATAAAAATCCTTTTTTTAAAAAACGTTGCTTTAGGACGACGTGGGGCAGGAAATCAATAGTCCAAAAGTTCAACCCAAAAAAAACCTATAACTTCCAAAGAGGTCTCTGCATTCCTTTCAACATGAGCTTGACATTATTTAGTGAAACTACCCCCTGAGGTTTGAAGGCTTTCCCAACATCCCAAGCAGAAGGAGCAGAACACAGAAAAACCCCTTTGCCTCCTTCTGTACTGACTTTACCAACTGCTAACAGCATAGTATCTGGACACCATACAGAATAGTTACTTCCACATTTCTGTGTGATGTCAATACATAAATGAGACAGATATTGCCTTAGAACTGATGCTATAAAAACACTCTTTGCATCAAAAAGGAAAACTATTTTTTTTCATTTAAAAATCAACGAAGATTGCAAAAAAATTGTATTATAAATGTTGACTGTACCTAAGCATTTGCACCAGACACACAAGTGCGTGCACACACACACACACACACACACACACACACACTCACAGGAAATCACCAGGATTTAGGCCTACACTCCTCTAACAGCCTGCTCCAATACTACTCAATGTAAAGTGGGGAACAAGCCTGCTGCTAATTTAGATCCTCTGGGCCACCAGGGGTCACTAAACTTAAGAATACACACTACATTTACATTACTGGCATCTAGCAGACGCAATTATCCAGAGTGCCTTGCAACTGAGAGTGCATAAAACAGGGATACCAGAAAAAGCTTGTTGCAAACTGAGACCTGTGTCTAAATGTCTGGCTCAACACAAACATGTCATAAACATTTATGAAAGGCTGTGCGCTAGAGGGCACTAATAAATACAAGATGAACTGTGTACTTAATTTTCATTTGAATTCCCCATTTTTTCCTTTTCCTACCCTGAGCAACTTATTGATTTCCAGCAAGCAACCTTCTCCCTCCGACTTTGGGATGAGGGAGCCGTGACTACTCAAATAACTACTCATATTTATGTAATGGCCATCCTTTCCTCATTTGACACAACAAATTACACCCTGGCTATTTTGTCAAAGGATGATGAAGTCAGCCTGTTTTCAGTTCCACAAGTGCCCAGTGAGTCAGGAGTGGCTGATAGAGAGTAATGAGACCAATGAACTTAGACTGCCAGACTTTGTTGAAGCTCAATAACATATTACTTCTTCCAGGACAAATTCTTAAATGTCTACTTCTTTTCTGTCAATTAATTTATCCTCAATTTACTCAATAACTGGACTTTCTATTGTCTACACTATTTAAACTTATTTGAAGCTCTTTTTCAATGTCCAAACTACCAGTTACAGCTTAATTTTTTAACTCATTGCTTCTGTTAAGTCTTGTTCTTATACCACTACTTCAAGCACTAATACTGGTACATGTACTACCTAAATTTCTATTATTTTTTTACACTGCTACCTCGACTACGACTATGACTAATATTACTTTTTATGCTCCTAGTAGTACTACTTCTGCTGCTACTAAGGCTACTTCTACTACCACTGCTACAACTACTGATACTACAAGAACTGCTTATACTTTTTTAAAAGTATATTAAGAATTCAAGGTTCTTCCAATCTGGTGTGAATTTTACTTTTCTAGTTTCACCAAATGTTTCATGATGTCAGAAAATATTAGGGATAGCACGGAAAAAATGAATATGGCTAAGCTGTCACCAAACTGTTATGTACAGTTGCACCATCGTTTTGCTATAGTTATGCCACCTGTCTCAGATATCCTGGAAAATGTCTGGAATTGGATGTTCAGTCCAGAAAAGTTCCAGATTTTGATACATTCCAAACCAGAACACCTTATTTTGAGTGTGTGGGTCATGCTCAAGAATGCCAATGCTCCCCAGACTCAAAAAAAAAAAAGATTAAAAACAAACAAAAAAATGAATGGCCCCATGCTGTACCCCCTAAATGTCATGACTTTTTACAAAGTAGAGATGGCAATTCTATTGTCTCTCATGGTTGCTATTTTCATCACAGGTGTCTCTGGAAATGAGAAGTGCATAGGAGTAGTGCACTAATGCATACTTGAAAATTTTGTCATGCCAAGTGCATAAAAACACACTTACTGCACAAAATTCGGAATGAACTTCTGACAAAATAGCAACAGCACTATTTGTGAATTCTGACACCAGACTGCATCACAGAACACAGTCTGTCTTTCACTCTGTATAGTCTCTGTGATGTCATAATGAAGGACTTGGGTTTATATATCAAGGACTTGCTGGTTTAGCCCCCATTGTGTAATACACTCAAAGGAAGGAGGTTTAAAAGTCTGGAATTACAGCAAATCCTGGGTCTCCAATTAAGACCAATTAGCGAAACCACCTTTGAAGGTAGGCTGTGCTGACAACAAAAACCCTGTGTGCTTAACAGCTAAATATACTAACCAGTATTGTAATTAGATTATATTTTATTACCATATATTAGCATTTTTCCTGCTGTCAGGTGGACAAACTGAGTGAAGTTTGAGCAAACTGACATTATTTCTCCACGTGGAGGTAAGTTGCTAGCATATTATCATTATTTCTCTTGCTAAGTGCAGTTAGGGAAGCGAAGATCATTAGTAGTATTAGCATATTTAGCATTTCTGCTCAACAGTGGAGGTGATGTATTAGCATGTTAGCTTTGTTTCGAACAAGTGGAGTTAAGGTAGTAGCACATGAACAATACTTCTCCTGTCAAGGTGAAGTATAGGCATACTAGCATTATATCTCATGTCAAATGGAGTTAAGGTATTAGCACATTAGCATTATCTCTCCTGCCAGGTGGAGGTGGGGTAGTAAGCACATTATTGTTTTTATTAGATGGAGATGAGGTACTAGCATATTAGCATTTTTTGCTCCCTCACAGTAGAAATTAGTTATTTGAATACTAGTGTTCTTTCTTCTGCCAACTGGAGGTGAGGTATTGTCATATTATCATGATTTCTCATGCCAGATGAAGGTTAGGTATTTGCCTATTAGCATTATTATCCTGCCAGGTGGGGGAGAGGTATTAACATGTTAGCTTTTCTCTGTCAAGGCATAGATGAGGTATCAGCATATTAGCATTATTTCTCCTTCCACCTGGATGTGAGGTATTAGCACATTAGCATTATTTCTCCAACCAGGTGGATGTGAGCTGCTAGCATATTTCTTGTGCCAGATGGAGGTGAGGTATTAACTTTTTGGCATTATTTATCTAGCCAGGAGGGGGAGCGGTATTAAGATAACATATTAGCTTTTCTCAGTCAAAGTGTGCAGGTATCAGCCTATTATTACACTTTCTACTGCCAGGTTGAGGCAAAATAGTAGCATATTAACATTATTTATCATGCTAAATGTAGTTAAGTGAAGCTCATTATTAGTTTTAGCATATTTGCATTCCTGCTCAAGAGTGGAGGTGAGGTATTAGCATGTTAGCTTTATTTCTATGAGCAAGTGGAGCATATTAGCATTTATCTACTACCAGGTGGAGGCAAGGTATTAGCATTATTTCACCCGCAAGGTGGCAGGGAGGAATTAGCATATTAGCATTGTTTCTCCTGTAAAGTGGAGGTAAGGCAATAGTGTATTAACATTATTTCTCCTCCCATGTGGAGGTGAGGTACTAGCATATTAGCACTAATGGAGGTATTAGCACATTAGCACATGCTAAAAATAAAAAGGTGCTACCTCACGCTTATCTGGAGGAGACATTGTACATTGTTATATTTAGAATATTGGTATTTTTTTTCTGCCAAGGTGGGGGTGAGGTATTAGCAATTTACAATATTAGCATTGTTTCCTCCTACCAGGTGCAGGTGGATGTTAGTGTATGGTAAAATTGTATGAGCACATTGATACTTTTTGAATTGCAAGATAAATTTGAAGTATTAGTGTATGGTGAGGTATTAGCACATTTGTGCTGTTTCTCCTGTCAGCTAGTTCATTATTATATTTAGCATCATTTCATTATATTAGCATTTTCTCCTGCCAGATGGGGGTGAGGTATTATAAGCATATTAGCATTTTTCCAACCTAATGGGGATGAGATATTAGAATATTAGCAATGTTTGCAGGTGGAGGTGAGTTATTAGCATACTAGCACTCTTTCTCCTGCCAGATGCATATGGATATTTGTGTTTGGTAAGGTATTAGCACATTAATGCATTTTTTACTGCCAGATTAAGGTGATGAATTAGTATATGGTGAAGTACAAGAATATTAGGGAAAATATGCTAATACCTCTATTAGGCAGGAGCACTAGTGCTAGTATGCTAGCTAAATAGTTAATATGCTAGTACCTGACCTCCACTTGGCAGGAGAAAGGGTGCTAATATGCTATTGAGTATTACCATGTATTAGCATTTTTCCCTTTGGATGTGAGGCATTAGCATATTAGCTCTAGCTCCCCTGTCAGACAGAGGTGAGGTATTAGCATATTAACATTATTTTTCTTGTCTGATTAGAGAGCATATCAGCACTCTTTCTCCTTCCTATGTGGAATTGAAGTACTACCATATTAACATTATTTCTCTGGCTAGGTGGAGGTAAAGATTATGAACATATAAGCACTTTCCCATCTGATGGAGGTGAGGTATATTAGCATTATTTCTCTTGCCAGGTGGAGGTGAGGTATTACATTATTAGCATTAATTCTCCTGCCAGGAGCTGGTGAGCTATTAGCATATTGGCACTCTTTCTCATGCCGGGGGTAGGTGAAGTATTTGCATATTAGCAAATTCTATTGTCAGGTGGAAATCAGGTATTACCATAAAAGCATTACGTTTACGGTGCTGGCAGGGAAACAGCAAGATATGACAAACGATCAATGCTTTTGCCCCAGTGGCATGGATACCATTATACTACCGCCTCTGTGCAATGCTCCTAGAGCTGTGTATCTTTCATTGAGTTAAAACTGGGGACTCACCCTTTCCATACACAGTGTAATCAAGTATGGTGTTGTTGGAAAGCTGATGTCATGGGGAACAAGTCGATGTCATTGATGATGTAGTACAGCGGCTGAATAAAGATCTTGGAGCACCATTCAAAACTGCACAGCAGGTAGCTAATCCAAATACTACTTACAGCAGACAGCTATGCTACAAATGGTTAAAGTGGTGTGATACTCTTACAGATATAACATGGGCAAGGGTAACTGATGTTGCTGCTGCTTTGTTGTCACTGTGTCTTTGCTGATTTGCAGTTTTTCTTTAATATTTGGGTATACAGGGGGAAAGGTTTAATCGTTCTGGGAGACTCAGAAATATGACCTGCACACCTTTTGCAGATAGCCATTACCATTTCCATTTATTTTAACCTGGCAACTCTGTTCGACTATAAGCACTACATTACCTAACACACTCAAATAACTTGGGTTAGCTGCATCCCATCGTCACTTCCCCATTCAAAGGGCCGGTGTAAATCACACAGAAGCACGCACGCATCGACCAAGATAGGAAGCGATCTATATAGATCCACACCACTGCAGGAACAAGGCTATGGTCCCTCATTTGCAGTCTCCTTCTTTGTGTAACTGCTGGCAGACAGGAAAGGTTGAATCATTATTTGGAGAGAATTAAACAAATAAAACTAAGATAACATTGAATTAATCCCATTCCAGTAGCACCAGCTGAGAATACAGACGCTGCTTCAGCACTCAGACATCGCCCCTGTTTGGTGTATCGGAGGGGATTTTCACTTGGGAAACTCATGAGAAAGAAAAGTTTGCAGTCTATGTGCGACACTCGCAAGAATGGTATGTTGTCTCGAACAAGAGCGGAAATGCATTATTATCCTGGACAATCAGAGGGACCCTGTATTTTGAATAAGCATAGGGATACTGTGTTAGCACGGATAAGTGGAAGAATGCTATGTACTCAGCGAAGCAGGAAAAACCTCTTTGTCATCACATTTTGGTGCAAAATAGGTCGAGTCTTAATGAAATCAAGACAGGGACATTGCACCAGCTTCTCTCTCTGTGTTAAGATTAGGCCACTAATGAGATTACAGGCTTGGGCTACAGACACAGTCAAAACTGACCAGATAAACAAAACCCTCCAAACTGAATCTCCCACCATTTTCCACCAGCGGTACTTACCCAAAGCAACAAAAACAGCGCATGGCGAGTCAGTGATTATGACAGCCTGCAATGATCTAATGCTGTCAAGAACATAACAGTAACTTCATAACACCTGTCAATCACACAGTGACGGAGCTGATCGGGCAGCGTGGGGCAAGCCCTTGGCGTGACAACCACAGCAGCTGTTGGGTCTGAACTCAGGTCAGTGAATGTTTCTGTGACCCTGAGGATTGTGGGAAAGCTGGCAAGGGCAGACCAGGGTGCGAAAAACAGGTCAGCTACAGGATGTGGGCCATGAAGGTGGAGGAGCTGACCGCTGCTCTGTGGTCGCCAGGGGCAACACTCATGTCAGGGTGCAATATCTAATGATGGATTTTTGGAAATGAAGGAGCTGTGCCCTTGACTGCCCCTGTAGACCAGCACCAGGGTGTTGAATTTGCTCTGTGGTGCACATGACACGCACTGCACATGTACGATACACATGAACGCCAGGTCCAGGTTTCACATGCGCCAGAAATCACCACAGAAATCAAACCCATTAATCCAAGCCATTGTAGTAAAAGCAAAGAAAGTGTACTATAATCCACCGATAGTCAGCTTTCCAGATATTATGTACACTCTGTTATACCACATGGCATCTGAACAACTTACTCTCAATGGATTATAGCATTTGCACATGCCCAATGTGTGGTGTGTGTCTGACTCTTGGTTGTCTGAGCGGTGATAAGGATTATGGGTACTCAATATCCGACTGTTCTGACCGGCAGTCAGCACATGCTCTGCCCATCTGCCCCACACAGCTATCTGTACTCACTATGCAGGCTCAATGTGTCTGCACTGTGTGGCTGAGGAACCCCCTAATTTACAATACCAAAGAGCCACAGTATTACTGTGTGTATCATCAGTCCTGCCCAGCCCTATCTCTGTAGATCTGTATAATGCATTTCATTTCAGTTGAAATACGTTACTATCGCTACAGCTGCAATCTAAATAGTATCTTGACTTGGATGCAATTTAAAAGATACCTGCTGATACAGTATTCCTGGTGTGAAAGGCCTGTCAGTCAGATGAACACAATAGTACACAATGGCACAACCCAATCAATAATTAATGCTATTACTTCCATTAAAACTTGTTTCCAAAGGATTTGCAGCTAATTAACTTAACGGTTGCGGTAAAAGCAGGTCAGCATTAACTAAAGTGCCGGATCAAGTCCAATTACTTCATTAAAAATGGATGCAGTGACACAAAATGAACCCCCAGGACCAGGAGTGTGAAACGCTAGCAAAATTTCATTCACAGCAGTAGCCTATCAGAGGCATACTTTGTCATTTAAATGGTACCATCTATAACCCTGGATATATACACTGCTATTAATGTAGCCTGCTAAATTGTAAGACAGGAGTGCCACATCCGGAACGAGAATTCATAACCTTTCGACAAGGCACTGCGGATTGTTTCCCCTGGGGGTGTGTCCTGGTGAGTGCGTGCACACATTCTCTCATTGCAGTGCTGTTATGCTTTTCTTAAAGATAACTTTTTTGGGATTTTTCTTCTTTATCTGATAGTTTCAGTGGAGAACAGACAAGAGGTGCAGGAGAGATAGAGAGGGGAGGACATGCAGTGAAGGGCCCAGGCTGGATTCAAACCTGGGCCACTGCGGTAAGGCCTTGGCCTTATGTGGCATGTGCTCTATCGGGGCACACCAGTGTTATGCTTTTCCACACTGCCCCGCGTTATCCATTGCAATAAATAACAAAAACAAATATATTTTTTGTTTAGCTTGAAATGTATACGTATTGCTGGAGTCTGGCCATTGGTAAACGATAGGAACACACACATTTTAGGACATTTTAAGAACCAATGTACGAAGGTTCCTCCTCAGGATTGAAGATGAGGCTTTATTGCGATGTCACCGACAGATTACGCTGTCGTAATTAAGCTAATTCTTCACCAATACAGCTTCCCTCCTGGGTTATACTTTCAGGAAGTTAGATAACAATCTTATACGAAGTAAAGGACATCAGGGGGCTGAACAAGTGTAGCTTTCTTTTATGTATTATATTATAACTTTCCTCTTGGCTTATATTTGCAAAAATGTCGATAACAATGCTATACAGACTAAAGGGCAGCAGTAGGGAAGTGAGCTGCATGACTTCACAGGCTAAACAACCATAGCTTTCTTTTCTCAAACCACAGGCATGAAGTGAAACGTGTGCAGGGGATGCGACAGGCTATAAGTTGTGCAATACCAAAAGAGCAGCTCATCTGATAATGGTAACACCAAATAACAAAACATGACCCATGAGTTTATGTATTAATATTCAAGGAAAAGGTCAGGAATTCAGTTAAGCACTGTGTGTTTAACCACAATAAATACAGTTATACAGTTTCCGGAGGGTAAGGATTTCAGCCTGCCGGAAAATGTTCCACCCCCCTAACTTTGGCAAGGGTGGAGCAATACTCACCAAACTCTACAGTCTATCTTAGAATCACCCCAAATGTACATCCTGAAAAGCATGTGATGTTTTCTGAGGATAAGGCAGTAATTTCACAGGATCACAACCTACTGAGCTTTCACACTTCAGCAAAGAAAACGTGTGTGAACAGGTAAGACCGGGTCAGGACATCTCTCTCACGCTGGCAAGATAGCCACTGTGCCTCACATGCATGCAACTCGGCACTTAAGAAGTGATGCGCTGTCCTTCAAAAGCACATGGGTCATGAACGGAGTCCATGACACCACCCCCCTCCCCCCCAGAAAAATTCCTGCTTAACGCGTTCCTGACCGTAAGCACTGGTCTTTCACCCCACATGACACCGCAGCCTGACCACACATCCCTGCAGCCTGGTGCGGAAGTGAGTTTGAAAAGGACAGACCCAAGATCAAGCAAGCAAGCTCGTTACAAAACGGTTTCGATATCCCACAAAGTATTAGACTGCAACGAATCAACATTACAGTGCAGTGCACTTTGCTAAATTAAAATCTGACAAGGATGCACATCTGCAAAATACGGTAGCCGAAAGAAAAAAAACCCCACTAAATATATCCTGGAAAAGCAGAGACCCCGACTTGATTCATTAACCATCTGGCCACGTCATACCACTTCCTCTAAAGCTGCTGGTCTAGATATGTAACCACAAAACAGAGTTCAGGCAGCGGTGAGCTTGTTAAAAACACAGCACCATGAACCGGTAAGCATGCAGTCAAACACAAATATTTTCATTCCGAGGGACTAAAAAAACTCACCATGTGGACGCTGAAAGCGTGGAATTCGCGGGGGTTCTGCCATGGTTGCAAAACAGCTCCGCCAAGGAGCGAATTTTAGCCTCTGTGTTTACCCAACCAATATGAGGAGGGGCGTTTTGAAAGGTGATTTATTGCTCTTGCAGTAAAGTGCAGCTGTCGTGTCTCCGCGTTCCCTCATCCGCAGCGGACGTCTTTGTATAATTGTTTCGATGAGTCTGTGGCCCGCGCAGTCTTCGCCATGTCCTTGTTCAGTGCGACCCTACACATCGTCCCCCTCCTCAGCCTGTTCTTAATCCGTCAGGGGCACTGAGAGCAACTCGCTTACGACGCCACACATATGTAAACCCGGGTAACTACTTTCGTGGAAACGGTCTCAGCTTGACCAGTGTGACTACAGCGGATTTCATTTACTGAAAGATGTTCAAAGCATCAGTCATTGACGCTGAAAACTGTAAACACTACACAATATTGGAAACTGTCGTTTCCCCCGATTTCCAAAAAACGCCGATTCGGTGTGATGTTGGCTCCATCTAACGTTGCTGCTGCTATTGCAGCGGAGCTGAATTATAAAACAGAACTGTGCGTAGCCGAATTAGCAGTATTGTGATTTTGTCATTTCAGCCACCGACGATATTTGCGGTTTCCATTCGCACTCGCCTCTCGATGCAGATGTGTCAGTGCGTGGGAAGTATTCATTGATTGAAACTAACGATAATGCACCACTTGTGCTATATTGAATGGCTAATACCGTTTAGACTGGTGTGGTATTCTTTGTGTATATTCTTTTGAACCCCGTTGTTGCCTGCATTGATGGGTTAAACTGGACCACATTACAAAACTGCCCATCGCTACTGATATGTAGTAGTTGCACAACAGTAAATCCTAGGGTGAAGTTATGTAAAATGAGCCACATAAGGTTGGGGGGTCCTAGTGCTCCAAGATGTAACAACCCATCACTGCTAATGATTTCAAACCGTTGTCACAATGGCACTTGACACGTAGCAATTTATTTGATTGGTCTAAGGTTGGTAAAGTGGACGGGGCAATCCCATGCTGGGAGACCGGTGGAAAAAGAACACATGGTAAGTGTCTTCACATGCGAAGTGTAGCATTTTAACAATAAGGATGATCTATTAAAAAGGAACAAGTGTACATCAAGAAATAATCTTTCATGATCAGCAACTTGATAGCCTCCATCAGAAAAAAAATCTTTGATTTGGTAAATAACTTATGGGAAATCAATTTTAATTGCTGGGCCATATTAGCTGAACATGATAGAAAAAATGAGCCATTCAGCTAAAATGGGCTACCTTCTGAACTTACTTTCAGCTGATATTTTGATGGTTCCTCTCATTAAAACTATGCAAATATTATTGAAAGACTAAGGATCCAAGCCTTACTTAATAGCTTAAGTCAGAAAAAATGTGGTATAAATTTGCTTTAATAGTTGCTTTTATAACTCAAGTAATTTAATTAATAACTGACTTTCAGCTGATATTTTTAAAATTCCTTGTTATGCCATTTTAACTCAAATTGAAATGAATACAAATTGAAATTAAGATATTTGTTAATTTGTTCAAACGCATGGTTTTGTTGCCCAGTTTCACTGGCCCATTTTTGCTGAACAAGTGGCCCATTTTACCTGATCACAGTGAAGTTGTCTTAAAGGGGGGCATCTGACACTTAAACAGCTTTGAGACTTGACTGTTTAATTTTTAGTACATATTTTCAACATAGAATGATAGGGTAGACCTGACATAATAAAAGAAAACACACATTTGGAATTTGAACATTACATGAATGGGTATTTTGTTGGTGTTATAGACAATTTTCCAAAAAGTGGCCCAATTTACCTGACTTCACCCTATTTATGAGAAGTGCAAACAGAAAATGTAAAAAAAAGAGGTTAAGGTGTAGAGGGTAAAAGGTATAGAGGATAAAAATATTATAGAAAACATTATAGAAATTACCTGAGTACATGATTTAACTAATTTGTGTCCCATTGTTCGTAAAAATAACGTGTTACATGAATTACATCTTAACTGACGTAACTTACGGAAATGATGTAAATTATGCACATTACATAATTATGTGAATCATCATAATGCAACATATCAGAAAATTGGTAGTTCACCCATAGAATTTATTTCGGAGGTTCTTTTTTTAAGTTTTATGGTAATTTCAGTTTCCAGAGATAGGCTAAGCCTGATACCGAGTAAGCTTACAATAAATTGCCTTAGCCTAGTTGCTGAACATCTTTGATGGGCTTGAAATTGCTTGAACCAAACCAGGGTTCTTGAAATAAATCAGGCCTTCTCGCATAGCTATGAAATAACCCCGTTCCCCGAGTGCATCATAATTTTTCCGAATTGAGCAGATCCTGACTTAACACTCTTTTAAAATGTCCTTCTGCATCATCAACGAACGACAGGCCGCGATATAACTGTATGTGGACCACATAAAGGGCATCAAGCGCCAGACATTGGTACTGCAACCGTTTCATTGTGTTTTATACACAAAATAAAATGAATGTTCAAAGGTGATAAAAAAAAAAAAAACTACTGGATTTGTTATATGGGCATTCCCATTCATAAAGTCTCGTTCATTTGTAATAAAACACAATGGAGAATCGAAGTTAACACCATGTGTTTTGATAAATATCATAATCATGTCGAAATACAGTTGGCTAATTGCATTGTCTTACATCATTGACGTAAACATATTCAAGCGACGCAAATGTCATTGGTTGCATTAGTAATTCAGTCTTATTTATATGCAACTTCGCTGTTTAATGAGGTTTGAAAGGAACAAAGCAGAGTTTCACCTCCCACACTATGATATAAGCTGCTATCGGCGCCCAGCAGGTCGGAACTATGAAGAATTTTCCATCGTCCACATTTAAAAAACTTTCGAAATCCATAATAGGTATTTGATATTATGGGCACAAATAATTATGTTAGCAAGACGCCAGACATCTTTGTTAGTATGCTGTCAGTTGCCATTATAACAGCGATTGACAACACATAAGTACAACGTAAACATGAGTATTTCTGTATAGAAAATGACATAATCATATAAACAATTTCTTGTCTTTACCTGCATGTCTTTTCATTTCCAGCTTCATCCTTCCATGATTTCCTGCGGGTGCTTTTCGCTTTCTTCCCACAATCGCAGGAGTGTTAGGCTCCGATGACTCCTCATTTTCCATCGCTGCAAGAAACGTAGTAACTTTGATGGCCTCTTTCTACCTCTAATATCTACCTGCTACTGAACCAAATTGATGTATTTCAACCGAACAATAGATGCAGCGTGTTTTGGCATAAAACCTACGTAGACTATATTAGTGCTGTTTTCCCTATCCGCTGCATTGTGATGTCATCAACTCCGCAACTGCCAGAGCGGTGAGGGTTTCATCTTATTGGTAGGATAGTTTTCAACTGCGAATATCACCTCTCACAATTATCAATTAACAAATTGATAAATTTACTCCCAGATAGTGTGCTGGCACCCACCAATATTAGCTCTATCTACTCACTATTAAACGCAATGTGTTCTCTTTTTTTCAGCTTCAAAACTCTCACTACTTCTATCAACCTTTTACTCAGAACAATTCAGCCTGTGAAATCAAAATATATTCCAGACTCCTTCGCTATTTTCTTTGCATAATTCTACCCATCATTTGTATACACAACAATACTTTAGGAGTTCTATTTCAGTCAATACCCACTTACTTGGTATTTTTAAATCTCATTTAATACTATGACGAATACTAATACTATTCCCATGATTCAACTAATTAAAAAGTACTTGCACTGCTTCATCACTCCATCCCTCCACTGCTGCTACCATACATACGATTATCCTTGATGCTTTGTCTATCTTTTTTTCTCTCATTAGATTTTAAGCACTTTAAATGACAGTAAGTGTTGTTTAAACCTACACCTCTCCACTGGTTATTTTCTTACAATAATTTATTCATAACTTGGTATGTGAATGTTCTACAACTATCAGTAATATTTTGAAATGTAGGTTACAGACTTCTACTGTTGGTCGAAGCTGAAATCTTAAACTCATTGCTTCTGCTTCTGGGACTAATTCTTATATTCTGTTAGTTCCTATAAGTGACTGGCTTGTTCAAGTCAACTTTAAACTTTTTTGGTTGAAAACATTATCTTACGCAGACATAAGATGCACCTACTGGGACAATGTCTATTACGTAAAATATGGTTTCAAATGTTTCTATTCCTGCTGTGTAAACTAGCCTCTATCCCACAAACTCACAGACTCGGTGTTAACATCATTAATGTAACCAAATTATTCAAGAGATTTACAATTGCCTCATGGAACTTTGACCTGCAAAATGATGTTTTTAGCAGAGTGTGGGGATAAAGCATAAGTCCCAACAGGACTAAAAAAAAGGGCTGGTGGCATGTAAGAATCTTCATTGCATAGGTGTCTTCAGTGTCAAATCTTAATGACATGCATAGCTATAATGGAAAATTATGCATGAAAAGCATGGACAATTGAACAATGATGAAGAATTAACAGCTTGTTAAGATTCTTGGGTTGCACTTGTGGTTGGAATAGAAACCAGCATACACAGTGGGCCCCCAGGACCGATGTTGGGAACTAGTGCACTTGGGTGTATTGGCCACCTATTAAAACACAGTATGATGAAACAGAAATTGAGAACAGAAGTGAAGTGTAGAGAGTGAAAATATTAATTTATAGAAATTACTTGAATAATGTATACTTTATGCATATATCTGAATTGTGTAATGTACACAAATGTCATAAATGGCATAACTTACATAATACAAATTGCGTAATTTACATGAACCGTATAATATGCAAATGAAGTAAGTAACACATGTTATAATGAACCATGGTGCTGGCATGATCACTTGCGCTGTTTGAATGGAAAATGTTGCTGGTTTTGTTTGTATGTGTGTTTTGTTCGTTGCATTTTCTGCTCATTCTCATGTGTGGTTAAAGTCTTGTCCAAGTATTCGTATTGCTGGAAAAGTATTTAAGCCAGTCTATTAAGGCTTGTGGAGAGAACAGTTGATGAAAGCTGTGTTTATGTGTTCATGTTAACCTGTGTTACATTTTTATTTTTTTGGTTGCTATCTGACCAGGTTTTTTTTATTGGTAATAAATGTTTGCTGTTTTGGTTGTTTCGATTGTATTATTATTATTTTTGGGGTAATTCTCTGTACATGTTTTTTGCATATTCATTTTTGCACTTTGTAAAGAGAACGCTGACCGATTTTGGGTACATGCTGTCTTCTGCACCTTTTATCACCCGCCTTGGCCAGAGGTCCCACTGTCTTTATTCATGACAGTGCAAATGACATAATTTGAGCAAATTACATAAATTATGCAAATTGAATAATTTACATAAATAGCAAGAGTTACATGGATTGTGCAATTTATGCAAATGACATAAAACTATGTGGATTGTGCAGTATGTGTAATTTGTGTCATTCGCGTGATAAGTGGATAAGTCTAATTCATGTAAATTGTGTACCTCATGCATATGATGTAATTGGTACATTTATGTTGATTGTATCATTTACAGAAATTGCATCTTGTACATAATCCAGTTAACGTAAATGACTCAGTTTCAATTATTTGCACTATTTAACATAAAAATGTCAGTTACAATTTGGTGCAATTTGTGTGTTTTGCACAATTTACACACTTTGCATATTTTGCGCATTTAATTTATGTATTTTACGTGAGTTTGGGAGAGTGTTGTGGAGTGTTCTTCTGAGTCATCCCACTGCTACAGATGTACACGTAAATGACCAAAAGCCATTTTCAGATTTTTATTATAGAAGAGGTTGAAACTATAGTCTGCAATAACAGTATTTCTGGATTTGATAGAAAGCTGATTAATCAAGTGAAACAAAATAAGTGGTGGCAGAATTAATACTGCAACATATCAGAAAATTGGTAGTTAATCGCATATCTTCTGGATGTCCAGGAATGAAGTTTTGCATAAACCTTTAATTACGTATAGCCAACATCCAAATAAGACCTTTATGCATCACGACTTTTAGATGACTTTTTGCTCACTGGGATTAAAGTGAGTTAAAGTTCTCCAATGGACATGCAAGGTGGTGTTTTTATTAGAGGGTGGCGATAAAGCATATCCCAGTGGGATTAAAAATGTATGAGTTCTAATAATCTTCAATACGACTATTTTGTATTGATGTAGCTGGACAGGATAATGCTGGCACTGTTTGTAAGTTGGATTTTCCATGCATCAACATCTCATAATTTTTTACTTATTCTTTACAGTAAATTGCTCTCAGTTAAGCAGATGCTGCTACCAAGAGCGATTTAAAATGTGAATGAAAATTAAGCCCTACAGGGAGAACATGCGCAGGCTGTCAAGGATGCATCGTGACCGGCCAATTGAACCCATGGACAGCACCCTCTTGTGGGTGGAGTTTGTAATGAGAAACAAGGACGCAGCACACCTGCGCTCAGAGTCTTACAGGATGCCCTGGTAGACCTACCACAACCTGGATGTGCTGGCACTGCTGCTGAGCTCGGCCACTGCCCTCCTGCTGCTCATGAGCGCCATCTGCAGGTGTCTGTTTCAGAGACTCTGCAGGAGGAGGAAGGTCAAACTATAGTGACCATTTCATTTGGAACTGCTGGTGCAATACAGTACTTTAAGCAAATGGTGTGATGTACTGTATTTTACCCGCAGGTGCAATACCAGTTCGCTAGGTGGGTAATACTTGATGTGCAGTTGAGAAATCAAGCACTCGGTGGAATTGCCTACCTATTAGAACATACAACAATGAAACAAAATAAGAACAGAAGCAAAACGGAGACGAGGAAAATATTAATTGATAAAAATGACTTGAATACACAATGCAAATTATCTGAATTGCATAATTTATGCAAATTACATGTTACGTTAATTGCATAATGTATGCAAATGTTGTAAAACATAATTTACGTAATTCACGGAAATGACATATTTCATGCACAGGACCCGAGTTACGCGAATTGCGTAATTTACTCAAATAACAAAGATTATGCAAATGGTGTCAATTATGTGGACTGCATAATTTAGGCAAATGACATGTTACGCATGTGATGATGAACCATGGCATCGGCATCATCAGCAGAGCACCTTTTTTTTTTTGTTTGTTTAACCCCGATTTTTTGGCAAATTTTTCCCTTGTTCAACCGAATGATGGCTTTGGAAGGGGAAGCCAAGCATGTGACTCCTCCAGTTCATGTGATGATGCTCTCACTTCTATTCACATAGCAGCTGCACCTCGCCAAGGGGTGACCACAGCGAGACCAAGTTTCAAACCCCCGATCTCAGGGCTATCAGGCAAGCATCTTAGTCTCCCACATATGTGTTTAAATGGAAGATGTCGCTGGTCTTGTTTCACGGTTGGACTTGCGCGGTTAAGTTACATACAGTCTGCTAGGGAGGGGTGCCTGTACTTACATGTGACTGACTAGCAATAGGCACATTACATGTCAGGTTGAAGGGGGGTGGTTGTCCTATGTATTTCTACATTTTATTTCTGTTTCACATGTCTATGTAATTAGACATGTCCAAATGTATTAGTAGATGTACATATCTCATGTACATGCAGCAGTCATGTGAAGGTTTTAGGGAGTTAGGTACCTAAGAAGTCACTTTGTTAACAAATGACAGGTGGAAAAATACACCTGCAGCTTCACATATTTGAGAATAAATGGAAGTTCAAAAACAATTCCATGTCAGTGAACCACATAATTTCAAGAGTCATTGTTATTTTCTTTGTGTTCAAACATCTCCAGAGGAGACACTGCCGTGCCATTTACTTTGAGAGGTGTTTGTTTTAGCTTCCCCTGTGCATTGTTGAAACATGACCATGGAGAAGATAGAAAAACTATAATTGCACCAAAACAGGGTGAACCCATTGATGTTAAGGTCTAGTGTGTAGTGTGTTTTTGTTCTGCATGATATAGAAGGAAGATAGAGCCATTTCAGGTGACTGGGTGCACCCAATGTCTGCACCATATGGTGCAGGCATTGATTTCTCAAGATACACCCATATTTCATTATGGTCACTCCTCATACATACTACTAAAATGACTCAAGAGTGATTTCATGAGCACCAAGTTACATCACATTTTTTTTTACATGATCATCATTTAGCTGAAGCTTTTATCCAAAATGACTTACGGTTGATTATGCTAACCAAGGGCCAATCCCCCCCAGGAGCAATGTGGGGCTAAGAGTCTTGCTCAAGGGTCCAACAGCAATGGTGTTCTTGCTGTGGCTGGACTGGGGCTTGAACCACAAACCTCGGGGGTCCCAGTCATTTACCTTAAATAGACTAGAGGCTGCTCCAAGTTGCAACACCTTCCATGGCCTCCCTCATCACCAGATAAAGATATCATGAAACATTTATGGGAATCTATAACATGTTTTCATTCAGACTAGTGTATTAAATGCGCACAAAATTCACATTCACATGTTAATTTCACTATGTTTTGTCTACGTGCACCACAAGTTTTTCTAGATTTGCTGAAAGGTAGCATTTTTTAGCGAGGTATGGTTACATGACCGTTGTTTAAACCCTGTCAGGATAGGTACCATTGGAAAATGCTCTTTCTGGAGCATAATGCACTGGATCCACGGTCATGTTCTTTGTATTTGGGAACCAATGGTGAAAACTCAATGGTGGATTTAAAGTTTGATACAAAATGTCATTGAATGATGGAAATTTCAGATGATGTGATTCGCTCAAATGTATCATGTGACCTGATATATTGCTTCCTGGATTAGCTTTCAGTGCAAAGTCAGAAAACAAATGGTGAAAGAAAATGGGAACATATATAAAGGAAAAGGAGATTAATCACAAAAGTGTAACAAAGCAAAAGCTAAGTTTAAGGTTTCCATGGTTAGGGTTAGGGATTCTAGGGATATTGTCTCTAGAATTAGGGTTAGAGTCGCTAGGATTACGGTTTCTAGTGTTATGGTTTCTAGGATTTGGGTTTGTAGGGTCAGTGTTTCGAATTTAATCTTAAATTTAAAGTTAGTCTCAAGTTTTGAGGTAATGGTTTCTGGGGTGAGGGTGAGAATTTTGGGGTTAAGGTTTCTGAGGTTAGTGTTCTGAGTTCAGGCTGGAGTAAATTTAGTTTCAGTAAAGTAAGGTTCCAGTTTAATATTAGTGTTAGGGTTTCCAGGATTAGGTTTGTATAATTAGGGTTAGGGTTTCTTGGGTGAAGGTGTCAAGGATTATGGTTTCGAGGCTTAGGGTTTCAAGGGTAAGATAAGACTACAGCCTTATGTCTTTTCTGGATTTTTCAGAAAGAAATATTTTGTCTCATTTATTCACTTTCAAATCATTTCAAACAACTTTTTCTCCATTGGATGGATAGTACAGCTCATTTACTGTCATTTAATGGAAAAAAATCTGATATTTTTCTGTCAACCCATTTCTTTTCATTTTGGAGGCAAGAGTATAGTCATGTCGTTTTTGGATTTTCAGCACAACACATATGTCTCTTTTAGTCACTTTCAAATCATTTCCAACAGCTTTTTCTCACATGGGTGGGAAGTACAACTCATTTACTATAATTTAATGGAAAAAAAATCAAATATTTGTTTGTTAACCCATTTTTTTCACTTTTGGTGGTGAGACTATAGTCTTATGTCTTTTTTGTATTTTCAGCACCGCACATATGCCTCTTTTACTCACTTTAAAATCATTTCCAAAAGCTTTTTCTCACATGGGTGGGAAGTACAACTCATTTACTATCATTTAATGGAAAAAAAAAATCAAATATTTGTTTGTTAACCCATTTTTTTCACTTTTGGAGGTAAGACTATAGTCTTATGTCTTTTTTTGGATTTTCAGCACCACACATATGTCTCCTTTACTCACTTTCAAATCATTTCTAACATCTTTTTTTTCACGTGGGTGGATAGGACAGCTCATTTACTGTCATTTAATGGAAAAAAATCAAATATTTTTCTGGCAACCCATTTTTTCACTTTTGGAGGTAAGACTGTAGTCTTATGTCTTTTTTGGATTTTCAGCATCACACATATGTCTCTTTTACTTGCTTTCAAATCATCTAGCATTTTTTGCTTTCATCATGACCTTGCATAAAATTATCTATGTGTATTTCATGCAGCATCTTCCATATGCATTTATCCATTTAATTTTTAACTGTATGTCTACTGTGTTATTAGTGAAGATATGTAGTTGATGAGCATAAACATCTCATTGATGTAATAGCCAGGCATGAAATAACCTTTTGTCAGAACTATGCAGTTTGAGTGAATGTACCCTTTTGTGTTTATTTTCAGTTTCACCCTTGCTTCGTGATTGCACAAAATTGCCTCAAACAAGAAAGAGGTCATGGAAGCCTTTCCATCTCAGCCCACGCAAGTGATCTCAAAGACCTGGACCGAGGCACTGATGCAGTGCAGCCTGGGTCTTAACTGGGATCTGAAGTCTGACACATTCACCTTCAATGTAACGAATGAAGAAAAGACTTTCACTTGTAGAGGTGTCTTGCTGGCTGTGAACAGCATCTTCACCCTTAGGGATTCAATGCCCCGGCCACAATCCAAGGTAAGTCAATCCTTCAGAGAGGTCATGTTGGGGAACGGTGACTGGGACTCCAGTCTTTGTGCAGCAGTTCTTGCAGTAGAACTAGCGGACCTTATCTCCTCAGAGATGAACATGCAGCTAGACGCCACAGCCTTCTACACTGATAGTAAGGTAGTATTAGGTTATATCTCCAACAAGACCCGGTGTTTTTGTGTCCATGTCAGCAATCATGTCCTGCAGACAAGGAGATCCTCTCCTCCGGAGCAGTGGCAGTAGATACTAAGAGGTGAAAATTCTGCAGAGCTTGCCACTCTGATCTGTCACTGCCACTCACCTCTCTGATACCACCTGGCTTCGAGGGCCTGCATTTCTCAAACATTCTCTACAACGTCTCCTTGTGAAGGACACCTTTGAACTTGTCGATCCCTCTTCAGACATAGAGGTCCATCCTCAGGTCTCCACACTGAACACAATAACCTCTAACAAACAACTTGGATCCCAGCACTTCTCCAAGTTCTCCACCTGGATGTCATTGACTCATGCCATTACATGGCTCAGTCATATTGCTCATCTCTTCCATAAAGATCCAGCCACCAAGACCAGTGACTGCAGAGGGTGAAATCACTGTCACATCACCGACTCAGTAAAGGAACTCACAAAATCCAAGTGCACCATCCTCCGTGCAAAACAGGAAGAGACTTATGCTCAAGAGTACAATAGAAAAGTGGGAAAGGGGGTTAAAAACTGGGGTAGAATAGAGAGTAAGGGGG
>JAFBMS010002474.1:0-7500 GCA_019788955.1 Albula glossodonta
CACACACACTCTCACACACACACAAATACACTCACACACACACACACACACACACACACACACACACACTCACACACACACACAAATACACTCACACACACACACACACACACACACTCACACACACATACATTAAATTACTTCCCACCCCCAGTTATTCACAGGAATTAGGCAAACCCAAACAGTTTCTAAAACCCCGTGAGACAAACGTTCGCATCTTTTCCCTGGAACAAGGACGTGTGTGAGGAGCCAAACAAACATTTCATGTGAGTACACATCACTGTGCATTAATGACAACTATCCTGCCATTGTAAGTATTGCCAGAACTGTGTTGCATTATACAGACAGTGTTGCTCAAGCACAATTAGTAAAGATAGTAACGGTAAGAAAAAGTGTGCAATGTACACGAAACATCAACAAAGACTTGGTGCCGTAAATCTATGTTAAATGCCGGCTTTACATGCAAACTCAAACATACCGTCTACCTTTCTGTCTTGCAGGTGCTGTATTTAAGACAACCAGTGACAAAGAAGAAAGGAAGACCATGCCATTTACAGTGTCCACTAAACAATGCACTCAATAAAACTCAACATGCTAAATGTGTTTGTTTCGGCTCGATTGTACACATGTGCAGTCTCTGAGGGTAAAAAAACAGGAATGGAGAGAGAGGAGTACCAGCAAGTGGTCGTTGAGAGGAGAAGTGGGTATATTTAAAGACACTTCCACCATCGGGTGCGGGAATGTCACCACACAATCTGTCCACCATAGCCTCAGACGCAGAGTTCATTAAGCCTCTCACGCGGCAGAACAATTTCATATGTACTTTGTGCAGAAGACATAGAATGTGACGTTTATGTGACGGTAATGGATTAGCGATAATGGATGACACGTGAAAGTGGAAGTCAGATTTCCATGTGTGCGGTGGGTCCTGTGAGCTCCTAACCACGGCTGTGTCTTAAAGCCAGCTCCAAACGAGGCTCTTCAGGTCGAGCTAAAAGCCCCAGAGACCTCTGGGGTTTTTCCAGCTACTCCGCACTTTGTTCCCTTCACAGACATTCTGTGGACAGCCCAATTTTCAATCATTCCAGAATTTGTTAAATTGTGTTAATGGATAAATTTAGCTATTGGATGTATTTGTAAGTCAAGGGTAAGGATAAATATTGACAGAATCCAGGCCTTAATTTGAATGTTTAAAAAATCAACTAAATGCAGGTGACTTAAAGAGCAGTCTTCAAAGAGGAGAGCATAGAAATGAATGGAGCGCTGGCCTTATGACAGCATGTGACTTCACATAGAGATTTGCACTGCATGAATGACCCTGGGATTCATCGAGGTTAGTACTGACGTCGATGACATAAAAATTCACTGTGCTCCATTCAGATTGGCAAAGTGACTTTAATGATTGTGTGATTCATTGAGGTTCACGGAGATGTGCTCTGACCTCAACGACCGTGATATTCACTGAGGTTCATAGCGATGACTAAACTGACCGTGTCGTAGTTTTGCTTTGAGCCAAAGCCGTTAATTAATGTGTGAACAATGTAAGTCCGTCGATTATTACATCATCAATTAGAACTGTACGAGTTCAGCACAAATCAATGAACGGAATGTTACGCAGAGGTTCCAGGTTCCATCCCCGATGGGCACAGCGAGTGTGACCTTGAGCACGGCGCTCCACCTGAAGTTCTTCATTGAAATGGATAACATATACGAATGTAAGCTACATAAGTGCATCTGACAGAGTCCGAAAATAAAAACGCAGTAATCAGTCATATATGAGACTGTGACATTTCTACACAACCTCCCCAACCCCCAGCCCTCCCATTGGTCTGCCTGTGTCACACCTGTCTGAAGGTTCAGCATGTTTCATAAGTCTGCATTAGCTCATGTTCCCACTGCTGTTATTGTCACTTATTTTCAGCTACCTGATTTATCCCCCATACCTCCCATCCAGACTATGGTGAATATGCTTCGGATTCTTCCCAGTAACACCTCATTCATTTTTAATGAAGCGTTTGGTATAAGTAGTCATCTCAGACGCCGTGCTTCTGTTTCTGTTCTTGTTCTTCTCCTTAATGACAATCATTCCTTTCCTTCTCCAAATCAGCGGAAGCAAGCGGAGAAAAAAAGTTTTATTAGAAGAGAAAATCGAAAAAGAAAATAAGGTCTTAACTATATTCTTATGAGTCATTGTGTTTAAAATGCCACACATCTGGCTTTCAAGGCTAAATAATGCCGGGGAGTTTAAATGTGCACTCCTGTTATTTGTGCGGCTACGTTATTTTGCAGGTTCAATAATTGTCAGTCAGTTTGGAAGTGGCAGTACGTGCAGGGAGATTATGAGTGCTATGTTGGAGTTTCTGTGAATTTCCGTGCAAGTGTTAGGCGCTAATATAAGAGATAGTGGTCTGATAATTAATATATTAACTCCCCCTCAGCTGTAGGCTCTTTAATTACAAACAATTTAAATACAGGTGTGTTCATAATTGGAACACACTCAAGTCAACATGGTGGAGGAAGAATTCACTTTTTTTTTCTTTTGAGTCAATTACTGAGCGCTTCTTCTCAGCTCTTTCAGTAAAGTGTTTTGTTTATTTATTTAGTTTTCCCCCCAGCACCTTACCCTGAAATAAACCAGTGGCAGTTTTTAATATGCCTTTCTCATCCACGTCTGTGACATTTCAATGGCCAGCTTCCTCAAACAATATGCATGCATTTTTAAGGTTGAGGACCGGATGTCCGGTCTTATTGGATAAGGCCTGGGGGGTACATGGCTTAGTGACTAATTCGAATAAGCTGGAATAAGTCAGAAAACCTCCTAAAAGCAGAGCCCTATGAATTCATTCTCTTCGCAAAACAAAGCCACAGGGCTCTTCTTTTAGGAGGTTTACCACTTTGACTTAACTTATTCGGATTAGTCACTAAACCACATACTTGGAGTAGCCCCTTGGTGTTAACTAACCCACCATAAGATCACCCGACCAACGAATTAAGGTCTTGACTGATGATTATACATACAACACACACACACACACACACACAAGCACACACAGACACACGCACACACAATCACACACATATACACAATTACACACACACACAAGCACACACAGACACACGCACACACACAGACACGCACACACAATCACACACATACACACAATTAAACACACACACATACACACACACACACAAGCACACACATACACACACACTCACACACACACACACACACGCACACACACACGCACACACATACACACAATTAAACACACACACATACACACACACAGACTTACAAACACGCATACAATCACACACTCACTCACACACAGACACACAAACACACAGACACTTTACTGGGAGTGTCTCATGCCAGTCCACTCCAAGTTCAGTCTCTGGCTTAGAATGTGTCCAGTCTTATCCACCCCCATACGCAGACAGAGGGAGGAGGAGGCGTAGCACAGAAACATCCACCCCCATACGCAGACAGAGGGAGGAGGAGGAGGCGTAGCACAGAAACATCCACCCCCATACGCAGACAGAGGGAGGAGGAGGAGGCGTAGCACAGAAACATCCACCCCCATACGCAGACAGAGGGAGGAGGAGGAGGCGTAGCACAGAAACATCCACCCCCATACGCAGACAGAGGGAGGAGGAGGCATAGCACAGAAACATCCACCCCCATACGCAGACAGAGGGAGGAGGAGGCATAGCACAGAAACATCCACCCCCATACGCAGACAGAGGGAGGAGGCGTAGCACAGACACATCCACCCCCATACGCAGACAGAGGGAGGAGGCGTAGCACAGAAACATCCACCCCCATACACAGACAGAGGGAGGAGGAGGAGGCGTAGCACAGAAACATCCACCCCCATACGCAGACAGAGGGAGGAGGAGGAGGTGTAGCACAGAAACATCCACCCCCATACGCAGACAGAGGGAGGAGGAGGAGGCGTAGCACAGAAACATCCACCCCCATACGCAGACAGAGAGAGGAGGCGTAGCACAGAAACATCCACCCCCATAAGCAGACAGAGGGAGGAGGCGTAGCACAGAAACATCCACCCCCATACACAGACAGAGGGAGGAGGAGGAGGCGTAGCACAGAAACATCCACCCCCATACGCAGACAGAGGGAGGAGGAGGAGGTGTAGCACAGAAACATCCACCCCCATACGCAGACAGAGGGAGGAGGAGGAGGCATAGCACAGAAACATCCACCCCCATACGCAGACAGAGGGAGGAGGAGGAGGCGTAGCACAGAAACATCCACCCCCATACGCAGACAGAGAGAGGAGGCGTAGCACAGAAACATCCACCCCCATAAGCAGACAGAGGGAGGAGGCGTAGCACAGAAACATCCACCCCCATAAGCAGACAGAGAGAGGAGGAGGAGTAGCACAGACACATCCACCCCCATACGCAGACAGAGGGAGGAGGAGGAGGCGTAGCACAGAAACATCCACCCCCATACGCAGACAGAGGGAGGAGGAGGAGGCGTAGCACAGAAACATCCACCCCCATACACAGACAGAGGGAGGAGGCGTAGCACAGAAACATCCACCCCCATACGCAGACAGAGGGAGGAGGAGGAGGCGTAGCACAGAAACATCCACCCCCATACGCAGACAGAGGGAGGAGGAGGAGGCGTAGCACAGAAACATCCACCCCCATACGCAGACAGAGGGAGGAGGAGGAGGCGTAGCACAGAAACATCCACCCCCATACGCAGACAGAAGGAGGAGGAGGAGGCGTAGCACAGAAACATCCACCCCCATACGCAGACAGAGGGAGGAGGAGGAGGCGTAGCACAGAAACATCCACCCCCATACGCAGACAGAGGGAGGAGGAGGCGTAGCACAGAAACATCCACCCCCATACGCAGACAGAAGGAGGAGGAGGAGGCGTAGCACAGAAACATCCACCCCCATACGCAGACAGAGGGAGGAGGAGGAGGCGTAGCACAGAAATATCCACCCCCATACGCAGACAGAGGGAGGAGGAGGCGTAGCACAGAAACATCCACAGAAACTGGCTGAGAATGTGAGGGAACCTGAGTGGCAGGAGAACATTAACACTAGCGGTCCCTGAGTCTGTATGCGGAACTGAAGGGGATTTGACTGGGCCCTCGCGTGAAACTGAATCCACCCTCTCTCCCCAGGGCTCTGAGGCTGCTGTGAGCTCCTCCACTGGACCCGCAGAGGCAGTAACCCCCTGTCCATTCTCCGTGAAGTGACTGAAGGAAAAGTATTGATTTGGGACCTGTCGTGTGGAACATGAGGACTTTTTCAGCAATGTGGTGAAACCCAGACCACATCGCAATAATGCTGCATGCCAATCCAGCACCGACCTGCCCCCCAGGGCCAAACTCACACCAGAATGACAATACCGCTCTGCTGTAAGCCTGGAGAGAGCAGTGCACTTCAGAGTGATAGTGCCAGGTTTATACCTCTCTGCTGTAAGCCTGGTGTAAGCAGTGCAGTTCAGAGTGATAGTGTCAGGTTTATACCTCTCTGCTGTAAGCCTGGTGAAAGCAGTGCAGTTCAGAGTGATAGTGCAAGGTTTATACCTCTCTGCTGTAAGCCTGGTGAAAGCAGTGCAGTTCAGAGTTATAGTGTCAGGTTTATACCTCTCTGCTGTAAGCCTGGTGAAAGCAGTGCAGTTCAGAGTGATAGTGCCAGGTTTATACCTCTCTGCTGTAAGCCTGGTGAAAGCAGTGCAGTTCAGAGTGATAGTGCCAGGTTTATACCTCTCTGCTGTAAGCCTGGTGAAAGCAGTGCAGTTCAGAGTGATAGTGCCAGGTTTATACCTCTCTTCTGCTTGTCTTGAGAGACCATCTTTTATTTAGGAGAGACGGGACAGAAATGACATGTTTTCCTTTTTTTTCAAATATTCAAAAAACAAAATTAGGTATGTTGTTCTATGTTTTTCTTACATGATTGTTAAATCTGTTCATTGAAGAACAGCAGCTTTTTAGGGAATGAAGTAAAAATAAAATAAAATATTGTTTGAAAGGAAAAGAATAAAATGTCACAGCAAACCCTGAGTAAGTGCTGTCCCTGGTCCCCTCTACCATGATGCTCAACCTGTTTATGTAAAGATATAAATATTATACAGGCCTATTTGACCTTCACTATATCAGTGGACCAGTCTGAAACTTTATCCTTCTGATTATGAAGAAACTGGATCCACATCAACGTGGAGGTACTATTTAATAAAATCATTTTCCACCGCATGGAAGGCATATGTGATATCCCTGTGTTCTTGGAAGGGAACAGAGGAAGGCAATTAATTTGGTTCCAGGTAAAAGATACAGAGAAAGAAATGAATCTCTTCAGGCTCAGTGAATGGAGACTGATTGAGGTTTTTAAATTAATACAAAGAATTAACAAGGTGAACAGCGAGAGATGTGTCAGCAGACAGGGGGCACATGAGGAAACAAGTTAAAGGTGCAGGAAACAGCTTACTAAGTAATGAAGCTGAGGAGAGGAATAACTCCAGTCCTGGAGGGACACAGTGTCTGCAGGTTTAACTCCAGTCCTGGAGGGTCGCAGTGTCTGCAGGTTTAACTCCAGTTCTGGAGGGCCGCAGTGTCTGCAGGTTTAACTCCAGTCCTGAAGGGCCGCCGTGTCTGCAGGTTTAACTCCAGTCCTGGAGGGCCGCAGTGTCTGCAGGTTTAACTCCAGTCCTGGAGGGCCGCAGTGCCTGCAGTATTAACTTTCCGTCGCCGTGGTGATGGGGTTATGACAATGAGCTGAGACCTGCAGAAGTGTGCTGCGTTACCTTCTTTATTCGCATCCTTCAGCACAGGCAGAGCTGCTGTCTCAGGGCTTCACCTTCTTTGTCAGGCTGTTAATTGGTTTGTCTGAATGCTAGCCCTGGGTTCTCACCCTGACGAGAGCTAGAAAGCCAAACGGTCCATCTTTCTTCTGCATAAATGTATTGTTAATAATAAACACACCTCTGCAAAAAGCATACTCATAACAATATCACTTCAGCAGGAAATTATTCTAAAAATAATGCAATGAAATAGTGTGGCTAGGACCCAATCAAATGCACTTTGTCTCTTTGACGGCACATGCTAGTCAGCCAGAATGGGCTTCCGTCTTTTCAAACCCAGAGCACAGTGAGGCAGTAAGTCTCCCACAGATACCCTCTCCTACAGGCTTGGGGGAGGCAGGGGTAAGAATGTAACTCTTCCAGCTCATGTGACGATGAGCCTTTTCTTCTTTCCCGACTGCAGGTGCACCACCGGCCCCATGCTGCCTCTGCTGGGGGGGGTGTAAATGATTTTTCTGGGTCTGTGTATCTGCAGGCGCCTGGCCAACCAGGCCTCACCACAGGAAACTCAGGACACAAACAAACTTAACTGGCTCAACACCGATCTTCCCTGCCAAGGATGAGCCAACTGTTGCCTCACCAATGCGGACCTTCGGCCACAGCTGGTGAAGGGGTTGGCACCCCAAACTCAAGCCTGACACCCCAAAAGAATAT
>JAFBMS010002474.1:12500-15000 GCA_019788955.1 Albula glossodonta
CCCCACCCCACCTTCCACTTATTACTCCTTGTACAGTCACAGAACCCCCCTCCCCAACCCCCCCGCCTTGGCACAATCGATGACAGCCTGGGCCGTCGGCAGCCTTCCAGCTGAAGTCAAACTGAGCTCAGTAATTATGGAGGGCAGGTTCCACACTCTCTGAGGTTTGTGGGGGGGGCATAATTAATTATTAAAGCGAAAAATGCCTCTTCATTAAACAGGACTCCTGCAGAGGGGACGAGCTCTCCAATTTGCACCTAGCAGGAGTGGTTTGCTCTGTTCTTGTAAACACAAACTTCAGCAACTGTTGTACAGGCTTTTAATCTGCATTTACATGGGCACAAAACAACCTCCCTGTCTGAGGTTCCTATATCCCCAGCAACATCCATCTAAACAAGCTCTCATTTCATTCCACTGTCTGTTTATTCAACAGCACTGATGTGACCTTTAACCTAAAAAGACAAGGGGCCACAGCAAGCCTATATCAGGTTATGATATTATATTTCATGAATAACATATCTGACCATACTCAAACGCTTACTTGCTGTCCTAAAAATTACTTCTTTTCCACAAATCTGTGGCACAACTTCATCTCTTGTCTTGGGGATTGAAACTTCAGTTGAAATTCATTAGCAGACTGAGAGACTTCACACTCCAATACAATAAATATGATTATTGTCTCCCATCTGCACCAGTTTAACCCTGATATAGTAAAGGGTCCTTATGCAACCAAGACATCTGTGTTTATCATTATTTGTGTTATTATCAGTTACTCATACAACATGCTGGTTTTCTCTTCGATGTGTGGAGCAGGTTTTGTAGTTAAGAAATATTGATTCCTCTATTAAAGTTTCATGAAATTTCGTTATACCAAATGTGAAAACTTTGCCTAGACCTGAATACAAATCAGCATTATACACACACACACACGCGCACACGCGCACACGCACACTCACCCGCACGCGCACACGCACACTCACACTCACACTCGCACTCGCACACTCGCACTCGCACACGTGCACGCGCACACGCACACGTGCACGCGCACACTCACACACACACACACACTCACACACACACATACTCGCACACACTCACAGAGCAAGAGAAAGGGAAGGTAGAGACAGATTTCTGCATATACTAAACAAAGCAGGAAAGTTGGAGGCTTAGTTTCTTATTTCCATGGGAGGACTTAAGGGAGTGTAGGTGATGTGGGGGGGGGGGGGGGGTGATATCATCTGTGATTTCCAGTGTGTCCCCTGCCCTGGAGTAAGCTCAATGGCTTTTAGTGATAAACTGCTCTCCCCCCAGCTGCAAAGCCGCAGAGACGCGATGCATGGCCGCTTGGCGTTTAAAGACACGCGCACCACAGTGAGGGATCGGGTGAGACAGGTGTCAGGAGGAGACAGGAAGTCTGTTTCACCGCTCAACCCAGGGCAGGTGACCGTTCCCCATGGCCTCCAGCCCATTGACCAATCACACGAGGCACAGACACCTCCAGAAAGACCTGGGGAAAAAGTGCAGCTCATAACAGCAACCCGGTGCAAAGCTGACCGATTACAGCCGGACAGCACAAGCTCCGTCACACACAATGTTGACAAACTAAGAGTAAAATGAATGCATAACGTATCAGTCTTCAATCAATGGATGCATAAACAGATGAAAATGCAACTACTTGGGAAATGTTTTAGTATCAGGCTTTTATTGAGTCTCATTGTATGGCCTCCACTCTTCAGCTGCACTCACCAGTCATTCCAAAACTTCATGCTTTTGTTCCGTTCCTGTACCTGACTGAAGAGCTGTTTTAATTAGAATCAGCTGCTTTAGTGGCTGAGTGGAGCACATAAACGGCAGTGCAGGGGTTTAACACCTCTGCTATTACACAACCCTGCTACACAACGCCGAACGCCATCAGCAGGAGCGCCAGAGATCACAGGCAGCTCTTTAAGCATTAAATGGGTTTGAAGGTGCAGAGTTAAATACAGTAAACCCAGAGTAAGTGCTCCGAGATCGCTGAACCGAGGTGCAGTATAAACGGCTGAGCTTTCAGTCTGTGCCAGAAAGAGCTCAAGCTAATGCACCAGGTGGGACTTCAGGAAATATCGAGCTCTATAAATGGACTGTACGTAAAAAAATTGTACTCTGGGTAAGTTTTTGTCCAATGGAATGTAAAATTATCATTGTAAAATACAACTATATGTCCTTAAAGAATCTTTTAAAGAGTATTTTTTGATTGTATTGTGCGTGTTCTTAAGGGTAATGAATGCATTTGCCCTGTGTTTGTCCATCAGCTTCTCCCTCCGAGCTTCTGCTTTCTTCAGCTAATGCACATGTGTTTATATTGAGTTTATAATGTGGTTAAATTGAGTTTATATTGTCTGTGTCCTGAAATGAGGAGAGCCAGGTGACAGACTGACATGGTCCAGTGCAGTTGAGCCGAGTGGCACGGCCGAATGAGATGATGTCATGACCTTCTTGAGTCAGGTGACGTGGTGAGGGC
>JAFBMS010002474.1:22500-28447 GCA_019788955.1 Albula glossodonta
TGCTACGCTGGCTGATTTCTTTTGTGGAAAAACTATGTTACCCAAATAATGAAAACAAAACATTCAGCAGAACAAGAAAGGAAAACGGAAACTTTTGTCTCTGTTTCGGTTGTTTTATTGCAGAATACGCAGTGATGCGGTACACCCCTGTCATTTTAGACAGCAGGCTATATGGCCTGTTTTCATTTGTGCATTTATGGATTTTTTTTTTTCCAAATTATGGAGCTGGTACTTAAACTACAATATACAGGCGGTCCTCGACTTACGAACGAGTTCCGTTCCTACGACTTGTCGAAAGCCGATTTTCGACGTAAATCGGAATTTATACCTAAATTATACCTAAATTAAGACCTGAAGTCATTCACACTGTACACACAAAACATGAAGGACATATAAAATACAGTAATTAAATGAAACATTAATAGAAAAAAAAAGAGAGAACAATTTCTTATCTTTATTTCTGTGGTAGTATTTACGAACCAAACCGCTTAGGTCAAAAACTAGGTTTTTTTAAGTAATTTATGGGAGTGCGCCATAACCATGAAAGAGGAGGACCTCCTGTACTGAAATATATTGATTAAAGACACTTATCATTATTAGTTACTGGTTGAGTTGAGAGGCAGGTAAAGTGGCCAAACGTTTAAAATGCCTGAACGTGCGTCATAATGTCTGGACATATTACTCAGCTGTGGATTTGTCTAAATCTGACAACCTTGGCCTCTTCTCACATATCATTAACTCAGGTTCATGCATCTTTTTGGCTTAAATTTAAAGTCAGCATGATCATTTAAAGTGGTGTTGTGCAGTCTGTGTAATGCGCTGTGATCAAAGTGCTCTTAAGTTCTTACATGATCCGCGGATATTTCTCCCGCTCTGCTCCTTTCCAGCGTAACTGAGCTTCAGCAATATCGGTGTTTGCCTGCCGCTTCCTCCAGAGAGCATACTGTCTTCGCTCAAATGATTCACTGTACGCATTCGATCTGTTTAAAAATCAGTTCATATTGTTTGGTTTGACGAATGTTGTGATGCCAAAATACGCTGTTTTGTCGCACATAATTTCGCCAGCTTTGATCCGTGAGAGGCGAATCTGGTCGGATGGCGGGAGATGTCGAGCCATCTCTCAAATGTGTTAGCACATCATTGAGGCAAACATTCAGATCTCCGTCCCCCACATTGCCAGCCTGACGGATCGTCCGCGTTAGAGAAACATTAACGCCTGACTGTGCATTCTTACACGACTTTAACTTAAAGAGCCTTCGCTTTAACAAGAGGGCCAGCGCTAAAATTTACAGCCTGTGGAAAACAGACACTGAATATCGGTTAATCCATTATTTAACAGCGCAAGGTTATTCCTGCAAACCAGCATATGGTCAATGATAAAAGCCATAATGCACAGCCCATAAAGCAGCCAAGACTTTAGCATTAGTGCTACGCTGTTGTTCGGCTTCTTCTTCTTTCTACACGTGGATCGAGTTCAATGAATCCTTTATGGCTTGCGTTTCAAATTTACGGGCTGTGAAATACAACCCCCCATAAGCCTTTGAATACAGAGGAATGAATAGACTGGATATAGGTGGATGAAAATACAAATACATACATATATTCATTGGGAGTTACGACATCATGAGTGCTCATTTCTCTGGGCGAATCGAGCGATGCGTGGGAAGCGGGAGCGTTCTATGCATCACAAATCCCCTTCGGCTTCGTTAAGGTGAGCTGGCAGAGGCTAGCAAATACCCTGTCTGGCCGGGATGCTTGTTTGTTTAAAAAGGATGGCAGAGACTCAGGGAAAAAAGCTGAGAAACATGTATTGACAAAATTATTCAGAGTATTCTGGCACCATGGCTCAAAGTTACTGTTCACTTCTATCATGGGTTTCAGTGGTGGAGGTTGATCTTACAACCAATATGGACTACTTTGTCATGCATAACTGAAACAATAATTACCAGATACTTCTCAATTTCATTATTTGTGTTTGACATTTAAGGAATAAGATAATTCTGCAGAAACACAGCCCTAAATACAGCCGCCAGCAGATGCAGATTGAGATAGCAACATCTTTGTCAGAGTTCATGGCCACATATTAATTTGTTTCATTAATTAGCTAACACATACTATTTAGAAATGTACACAATTTACATTTCTTTACACAGAATTCATTGATAAAGCTGGATATTTGCGTAGGATATTCAGTAATTGCATTGCATCCTGGGAATTGAAGTTGTGACCCCATCCACAGAGCGATTACACAACACAAGTGAGAATACGTGGAGCTCCAGCTTCAAACAAACGGGAGAAAATAGGAAGTGTCATCGTTCTCACGGCAGACTCCTCTTAGCATAAACGACCATTTCCTCGGCGGCGCAGAAAACAATCAGTGAAATAAAACCCTTTTAAATTCCCATGGAATTACAGCCATGGTCATGTGCACTCATTTCAGCCCGACTGTGAATAAATGAAATGGGAGAGGAAAAACACAAATGGTAATTTGAATGGTCACTAAACATCTATTACAGTCTCCAGCCATTAAGGGGTGTCTCTGCTGCAGATGAGCCCATTGGACATCTTCCAAAAGGAGACTGTCCCTCATATCCCTCCCCATGCTGCCCCGGGCCAATGAGATTACAGCGAGGAAATGAGGGGGTTTGTCAGGACACCCCTCAATCCCATCACACACCTGGTTCTCAGCGTGGGAATCTATGGGCTTTGATTACTGTGGAGCTGCACCAACACCCTGTGTAAAATACACACGCTGTGAAATACACACACACACACGCACGCACACACGCAGAGTGCATATACACACACTCTCTTTCTCTCTCACACACACACACACATACGCACAGTCAGAAGATTTCTACTCCATCAGATGCCCCCAGACTGTTTTTAAATAGTCACATTACTGTGAGATACATTTGTCAGTGGAATAATATGAATTGAAAGAGCCTGCCTTATGTCAGGTTATTGACTGAGAGAGCGAGTGTTCTGATATCTCCACTCCCTGTGTCATTCAATTCCTCCTTGGTTAATCAATATTTTATTGATTCTTTGCTGCGTATCTAAAGAGCAACATACTGACAATCACAGAAAGTGATTCTGAGTGAGTACACTTTACCTTGGGACTCACTAACTGTAGACATTGATTCTGTATGATCCCTGTAGGTTATCGCTGATTTCAGAGACTGATAGTTCTGCAGTATCTCTCCTATCTGTGGTTGCAGGTTCAGGTCCCAGGCAAGCCACAGCAGTTGGATCTTGCCTTAGTGAGCGTCCGGCTGTGTGAATGGACCGCATTTAAAAGAGCACAAGCTGGGCTATTCAGGCCGCTAAACGGCTGAATGCGCGCATAATTCCATCAGACGGTAAAGAGCACGCATGCGCAAAGGGTCTCCACCCTGCAGGTGTCTAACTCCACATGAACGGCACACTTAAAAACACGCGACAGTGCGAATTAAACCCTCCTCTGGAGCGGGTATTATGTCATTATGCCACGACACCACGTCGCCTGTCTCCGAGGGTTTGGGCCGTTTCCCTGCCAGCTGGGCATGCGGTAATGGGGTCCTTCTCAGCGCGCCTCTCTCTGGCGTTCCACTTCGCTCCTAACTGTTATTATTAACAAGCTAGAAAACTGTACAGTCACAGTGCTGGGAGATCATGAAATTAAAAGAGAATAATGAAAATAAAGAGCGTCTGCACATGATGCATTAGCCGTACAGTGGCACTGCTTGGCAGACTGAAATGGGGAGTAAAAGCGAAACGCGTGGTGCGGCGAGGCAGAGAGGATCAAAGTGGCTGTGATGGAGCCTGCTCAGGAACAAACATCTAGGGCTCTGAATATCTCTGAGTAACAGAAAAAAAGCTACTGCCGTTTCTGATGAAAAACAAATATCTCAGTGCTCTAGTGTGAAGTGTAGAAGGATGGATGCAGGGTGAAGTTCATTGAGTTCAGATCAGCACTGATCTGGTTATGCTCTGGTGCCTGTTCAGACTTGTGGTTAAACACACTTTCCCATTACTTTATTTACAGGCATCCTTGCAGGATAGTCAGGATTTTGAAAGTCCACTGTGCCCGGGGGGATATGTGTCTTTACAACACTAATCAGACTCTGGCAATTCACATCAGTGAAAAAATTATTAAAAATTCTGTGCTAAAACATGTTGAAACATGGTGTGACATGCTCTTGCATGTCTTGCAGATGTGAGGTATTTATTCTCTGTGGGTGGAGCTGGGATTAGTATGGGCGGGGCTGAGAGTAAAGTGGGTGGAGTTTATAGCAGCATAGGGCAGTATTGGATTGTGTGGTCAGTGTTGAACTGAGGCCAAAGTACACCTAGCCTCTCTGGGGAGTCAATTTTAATCTCACTGACACAAAATCTGAACTCTCTCTGGACATTGCAGAAGCCAAAAGTGGTCTGGTCACAGGTAGACTTCTGCCATTTCTACATTTTCAAACGGGGTCACAGTCAACCGTGTCCCTAGCCTGAACACTGACCTGCAGGTCCTGCATCGCAGAATAAACATCAGCAGAATTTAATGGGCCTCACTGCAGACACTGTGCTCTGTGCCCCGATCAGCTCGCACCCCCCGGAACCCCCCCAGCCGCACCCCACTGTCTGCCACCATCAACTGCCAGACTATCATGCATTAATGAGAGCTATATCATCCACTGCCCCATTTACGCACCTGTGTGATAACCTTAGTCTGAAAGCAAACATTGCCTTTTTGGCTATATAGGGACATTCATTTCCATTCAGCAGTTTGCTGGGAGAGGCTGCCGCTTGTTGCCGGTGGAAACGAAACGGTGGGGGTTTAGCGCAACTAGCGCATTAGCATTCCGCTGCGACGGTGGGCTGGCCCGGAGAACGGCTCTCTCCTGCTCCCTCCATGAATGACAAAACAACATCAGAAACACGTCACCTCCCAGGTAACCCTGACCCCACCATCCATACCCTGCACACGGCACACTGCTAATGGAGGATGGAGGGAGAGAGAGGTGCAGAGGTGTGCGGCAAAATAGAATAGGAGGGAGAGAGGGAGAGGTAGAATAGAAAAAAGGTACAGAGCTTGACAGATAGTGTGTGTGTGTGTGTGTGTGTGAGAGAGAGAGAGAGAGAAACTCCATGCACTGTGCAGAAGAATGTCAGCATCAGCTTGTCTTTTTTTCTTCAGGTGTGACCTTCTTCCCCCCCAGATTTCATCCAGAGAGAGAGAGCGAGAGAGGGAGGGGAGGATGAAGGGAAGAAGATGGAGGAGAGTGAGAGGAGGGAGGGGGATGAAAACAGAGGTATGAATTATTCCTGTAATCCAGCCTGACATGAGTCTCAGAAGGCATTTACAGAGAGTTTTGCTGTTACAGACAAGCGTTTAGTGTAACCTGCGAAATAAAATATTAAAGAGTTCACGTCTGCATGTCTGCAGCTCCGGAGTGGCCGCCGCCTGTAGCGCGCTGGCGGAATGTTTAATGCGCTATCTTTACCGCCACGCAGGCGCGCAATGGCCCCCGCCACAATTAAGAGCTGCGGGGACCCAGGTGGAGCATGGAAGGCAATTAAAACTAGGAGGGAGAGAGAGAGGGAGAGAGGGAGAGAGAGAGTAAGAATTGGATAGAGAGCAGAAATCTGTTTTTGGTACACAAATTGGCCCTGGGTGTGGAGGAGGAGCGTGGATGCTCCAAGAGGCAGTGCTGCATTCCACCCCCACCCCCATTTAAAAAAGGAAGAAAACGAAAAACCGGATTTTCAGCGGGCAGGCGGGCAGGCGGGCGGGCGGGCGGGCAGGCAGGCACAGACTCGCACAAAAGCAATTTGCCAGGAGTCAGTCACTCTGACATGAGAAGGAAGGGGTGTTTGAGACAGACGGGGGTGGCGCTGTGGGGGAGGGGGTGAACGGAGCAGGGGAGGGGGCGGTTGTGGGGGAGGGGGTGAGTGGGGGAGGGGGTGTACGGAG
>JAFBMS010002475.1:0-28443 GCA_019788955.1 Albula glossodonta
ATATCATATGTTTTACTACATTTTTATAAGGGCTGGATTCAGTCTGTCAAACATTTAAAGTTTAACTACACAAAGATGTGAAATGAAAGTAACACAGTGAAACTTTCATTTAGTTCATCCTTCATTTAGGTTACAGAACAGACAGACACAGACGCTGGAATGGGCCTGGATCATAGTTCAGATGGACATACAACGTGCTACAATACAAACCCACACACAGATTCACACACACTGCCAAAGGCCAGCCAACGGCAGCATGGGTGAGGGCAGGGGCTGCTGGGTGAAATGAAAACATTCTTCCATACAACATTGATGCCTTATGCTTCAATCACTGAGGCTTGTTTTTTTTAAACAAAAAGAAGATTCACCCTTCTGCTCATATAAAAACATAATTGTGATTTAACATTAAACAAATCATTGCTCACAAAATTCCCAATAAGTAGTGGCATGCTTTGGTCAATGGGTGACACTCCAGTTTGGTTAAATAGTGTTTTTCTCTCAGATTAGCCTTGACTGTTTCCCTCTGAGACCAGGGCAAATGGGGACAGTCTGCTGCCTTGCCCTAGCAACAGTACTGTGATAGGCTAAGGAGCCTCTGGGGCAGAATGCAGTGTGTTGCCGGGGAGATAGAGTTACATGTCTGTGGTACATTAAAATGCTGAGATTTTAAGTTTGCCAAGCGAGCAGAGTAGTTGGTGGGTTGGTACAATCTATGCTCAGACCACACAAGAGTATAAACAGCTCTGTTTCCATTTGGGAAGAGTTATACTTTTTCAGTTACTGTCAAACAAACAAATCATCTTCATTGGTGTATAAAACCCTGTAGGGGAGCAAATCCATTTATGTCAATTCAGAAAATGATATCTGAAATTCAGTTTATCACTTGAAAAATGTCCTGTGTGTTCTATGTGGATTTTAGTGTTCAGTTAATTCATTTAATTTGAATTATTCTGCAACGACAGATTTGAAATACAATTAACTCTACCACTGGCCTGAATGTGAACTAAAGGATGGGAGCCTTCAAGTTACCATTAACCAATCACCAAATAAAGGGGGTTTTGGGTCAACTCAGGCTGCATTGCTTTGCTTCAGAAACACTCTTCAATTCTACTACTTTGATTGGATCATAAAATGACCCCTGGTTTGTATCAGACCTGGGTCAAACATATTAACCCATTAAGCACAAAGAAAATTCCGGCAGAAACTGACAACTTTTCTCTTGTCAACAATATTATTCTTCTGTTTTACTGTATTGTTATGTTAGCAGCATGTCTTGCAGAAAGCGATATGGGATCTTACAGGACTAAAATTTCACCAGCATTTGGAGAATTTCACACATGTAGCCCTTTCTGACAAGGATCCAAGCCATTCCGTCTCACAGATATTCATCTGTGCTATTTTTCCAGTGTTTTTGTATATGTACTGTATATGTACATGTTTACGTGTGTATATACATTTGCATGTATGCGGGTGAGTTAGTGCAAAGAGTGCAGAATTTGTACTGCACTCCAATCCGCTCTTGTGCCTCCTACCTCAGCAATCCCCACTGACCCCAGATCAGTGACGGGTGAGTATGCGCTTCACGCGATGTGCCGATCTACTGATCCGAGATCAGCGGTTGTGGAGGGTTTAGGGAGCGAGGGGCAGCCCTGGTGGGTGAGTGAGTGGGTTAGATGTTACTGGGGGTTAAGAGTTAAATACATGGAGCTAATGACCACATGCCAATGGGACACGAGACCACCACTTAGTGAGCACAGAGAGAAAGGGCAAACGCACTCAGGCTGGGATTCAGTCCAACGCACTCAGTCTGGGATTCAATCAGAGATACTCAGTCTGGGATTCAATCAAACATACACAGGCTGGGATTCAATCAAACACACACAGGCTGAGATTCAATCAAATGCACTTCAGCCGGGATTCAGTCATAATCACTTACGCAGGGGTTAAACCAAACGCACTCAAATTAGGATTCAAACAAAAACATACTTTGTCTCAAATAAAAGGTGTATGCAATTCAATCAAAGCAGACTTTAAAATAAAAAAGAATTATCTTTGAGTACATTTCATCACAGAAAAGCACATGTCCTTTTCATTATAAAGTAGAACACCACATGTCCTTAAAAAGATTGAAGTCCATTTTGATTGAAATGTATATACCCTTAAATATAACGCATTCAACTATGCGTTTGACTGAATCAAGCTCAAAGAGAGAAAGGATTCACAAGCTCACACAACATGGAGAGAGAGAGATACAGAAAGGCAGACAGAGAGACAGAGAAAAGGAGAAAGAAGGAGGAGTGAGAAAGAGTGCTTGAAATGAAACCACACGTCACGGACCACCTATGACCGCACAAAGACGACGGAGAGAGTTGGTCATACCTAGCGTTAGCTGTGCAATTCCTAAAAAAGCCAAAAAGAGTTATGGTTTAGGAAGACCTGCACACTTTCTCAACATTGACCAAGTCTGAGCTTCAATAACGTTTTGGACTTTAATGTAATAAAAACATTGATGAATAAATTTTTTTTAGGGACCATCAGAAGTTAAATTCCTTTTCAATTCATACAATTCAGGGTGAATTCAGTTCACCAACAGGATAATATGCCCATAACATTATGGTATTTTGTTTTCAGTTGAAATCTGTTTGTTTCCCTAACTAAGTGAATCAGAATGGGAGTTTGACCCCTGTCCCAACAGTTACCACATGAACACAATAAAGAGTTTGCGTGTGTGTGTGTCTGTGAGAGAGAGAGAGAGAGAGAGAGAGAGAGAGAGAGAGAGAGTGTGTGTTTGCATGTGAGAGATAGTGTGTGTATAGGAGAGTGAAAGAAAGAGTGTGAGAGAGAACATGTGTGTGTGTCAGCATGTTGAACATGGAGAGGGAATACACAAGTCTGGGAGCCCTTACCCTCATCCTCAGACACATCCAGAATCTCATCCACCGTCTCTGGGAAACTCATCCGGTGCTTCTCTGTAGTAGTCTGGAGAGAGAGAGAGAGAGAGTGAGCAGCAGCAACAGGGAAGAACAAGGAAGAACAAACATCACTGTCTGATAAAGCAAAACTAAATAATAACTGTATATGTAATGACACAATACATAGTTATCATTATGTACACACACCAGGAATAAAGGGCTTCTCACCACAGTTACAGTCTCCTCTGTGACCAGCTTCAGAACATCGATGACAGATATATACCCCAGCCTCTTTGCGATGGCCAAGGCAGAGGTCCCATTCTGTGAAAGATGGATGAGGGGCAGAATAGGGAAAAGATGAAGAGCAAAACAGCATGGTCTGCATCTGTTAAAGATTGTGCTGGGCACAGGATACCATAATATCTGACACAGAGAGTGAAAACAGACTATTTTTCATTTTATTTTATTCTGGAAAGTATAAAATGTATGTATACTAATAGTTTTTGTTCCAGCGTTTCACCAAAATAGATTAATTTACGGCCAGAGTGAAAAGTAAAAACCAGTTAATACTGGTGTGGTGTCACAATATAGACAAGTGCATCAAAAGTTGTTTCACATGACATTATATGCATTATACACGAGAACTAAATGTTACCCTTTTTTCCCGGCCAAGTGCGTGCTCACATTCGGGACGGTATGACCGGAAATAAGTTATATTTATTGTCCGAGCTAACTGATCTGTAACGAAGAATTAAATCACCTTAATAAAACCGAAGCGAAGACGAGTAATCCTTCATGTTCGGGCAGATTGTGCTTGAATGGTATGTCACTACGCTCATCGAGTGATTTCCACAATTTTTACTTTATAAAACTGTGCACTTGTCCGGCTTACACCGGAAAAATTCAAAGGCCACTTTCGGATTAGCCTTTTCTTTGTTTTAGAATGCGTTAAAATTTTCAGTGTAACAGGTTCAGCTGGTAATGACTAGGGGTGTACACAGAAATCACGGTTTAGTTCACAACACGGTTTTGACATCATGGTTCGGTACAACGGGGGGAAAAAGCAACAAAAAACCCAAATGCATAAGGATAGGTTTCTTTTCGTTTGTTTTGAAAAGCTCCCGTGTTATTTCCAATCGCCATAGTGTGACTGGCATGTTGCTAACTTACTAACGGTTTACAATTTAGGGTTTTCGGGTGGAACTCGCGTTTGTGAAATTTGGTTCCGCATTACGTTCATCAATCTTCGCACTCAAGCTACCGGCTGCGTTCCAATACTTTTTCTCGTCTCCTCGGCTGCGTTCCAATATTTTTTTTCTCGTCTCCTTCTTTCCTCCACTCGTTTCCTCCCCTCCTTTCCTACCCCGGAAATATGGCGGAAATATGTGGAGGAAAGGAGGGGAGGAAACGAGTGGAGGAAAGGAGGAGATGAATCGAAAGCTGGAACAGCTAATCCGATTCGCCCTTCATCAAAGTCGACGTTGGCTATTGATGAAGTAATAATTTCGACTGACTCTGAGGATACCAAAGCCAATCAAAATATTCTGTGGGATGGTCTTTTAACCTGACTGGCCTTGAGCACAGTCATGTCACCCAGAAATGTGAAAAGACTTCCGCGGTAGGATACATCGATGGCTGCGTTCCAATACTCAAAGTTGTCTCCTCCTTTCCTCCTTTCCTCCCCGCCTTTCCTCCATGTCACATTTCCGGGGAAAGGAAGAGACAAGAAACGAGGAAAGGAGGAGGCGAGATTTCGTTTTGGAACAGTGGAGGGAAGGAGGACACATAATCAGCTTCCAGGAGGAAAGGAGGGGAGGAAAGGAGGAGACAAATTTGGGTATTGGAATGCAGCCCCAGTGTATCCTTCATTTGGAGGAAAGGAGGAGATGAGAAAGGACGAAAGTGTCCTCCTTCCCTCCACTAAGCGAAGCGAGGATGCGAATCTGCTTCGCCACTGGAAGCAAACGTTGTACTCGCCCCTTTGCCCGCATAGAATGGAAGCAAAGGGGAGGTGAATTTCCGACAATGTTAATTTCGCATATGTGTGACCGTATCCCTTAGACAGGAAGAAGAAAACATCATATATGTGACAAGCATCAATATCACTTTGCAAACACACTGCAGGAAATCAGCAACCAGTTCAGGTCCAGGAAAGTTACTGGTGTGACAAACTGCTTTAATTAACCACTGAGGAAGAATGAAAACCATGAAGCACTGTTCCTCATTTCCAGCAACTGCCTTTTTAAGAGAGTAAAAGAATTTTGGGGAAAGAATAATGGAAATGTCAGTGTACAAGCAGGGACTCAGGCGCAATGTAAAATACGGAAAAATAAACCAGAGTTTATTTGCAGCCAGAACCAGATCAAAATCCAAAACCATAGTCACAGTCAAGGCAAAAGGTAAAAACCAGTGCGACACAGCAAAGGTACAAAAACGTCACATCAGAGTGACAGAATGAAAACAAACACGAAACAGACTGTAAAACAGGTTTACTGACAGGAAAGGGCAGGCTTGAGACAGGGGGTAGGCCAAGTCTGTGCGGCTAACAGGTGATGTTTATTCATCCATTCATTCAAATGGAGCCAGGAAGCCAAGGATGAAGGGAGCAGGTGGAAGGATGGAAAACAGGGAGGAGGGGGAAGACAGCGGCTGGGGGGTACTCACGGTGGTGATCTCGTTAGGCTGGGCTCCGTGCTTCAGCAGCAGGGTGACAATGTCCGTGTGGCCTTGTTGTGCTGCCTGATGCAAGGGCGTGTACCCCATCTACAAGAACAACATTTCCCAGCATGCACAGAATAAGGAGTTATGCTTCATTAAAATGAAGCAGCATCCCTCACTCCCATTCCTCCATCCTCAGCCCCATTAAATGAAGTGACAGCAGCAAAGTTACCTTGACAAAGTTTTTGACAAAGGCTTAATCCCTTTGACAAAGTGATTTCGTAAAGTTATGTCATACTGGAGTCACCTGTAGATTAGGTGGGAGACAGATGGAAGAATGCACACAAGCTCAGTTCTGTGGTGTAGCCTGCAATGCCCCTAGTGCCCAGCAAATTTGCAGTGGTTCCATCCCATTTCAATGATAAATTCAGGAAATGAACTGAAATCCAATTCATTCACATAAAACCTCATAGAATTACAGTTAATTTCCTGAGCTAAGTGATTTGAGACAGTCCAGCCCTACTCTACAGGCCAGTCACATACCTGCAGGCTTGAGGGTGCTGAGACCCTTGCTGTGTTCAAGTCCAGACTTGATGCAGTTTTGGATACTCTTTAAATAATGTAATGGCAAGCTTTGTTGGGCCGAATGGCCTGTCCTCGTCATAATATGTTCTTATGTTTCCCAGTACTGAAACAATATTGTTTCCTAATATTTCTGTGCTCACCCTTGTCTTGCTGTTGACATTTGCTTGCTGCTGCAGGAGAAACTTCACCATTTTGATGTTGCCATAGTGACATGCCACATGAAGTGGGGTGTAGCCCATCTGGGAAAGAAAAAACAGCATAAATGTTCTTGGGCACTGAATGCTTATATGTGAGGCAGCAGAATTTTGGTCCACCTCTACTGAAACACTGTGGGTTAAGAGATGTATATGTTCATTATGCTGGTCTAGATCCTAGATCAGTGTTCCTCCCCTGAGATACTTTATGCAAATAGACCCTCGGCTGTAATCTTTTCACTATGGCAATGAATCCAATCAATGTTGTGCAGAACTGTGGATGTAGCAGGAAAAGCCACTCACCCTTGTGGCAGCATACACAGAAGCGCCCTGTTTCACCAGGATATCTGCGATTCCCACATGACCCTCCTGGGCTACTAGGTGAAGAGGGGTCAGTCCGCTCTGCAAGAGGAGAGAAAGTCAGCTGACAAAACTGGCTTCAGTGCTCCTGAGACCTCAAATATCCCACAGGTAACATCTGCGCTGGATGACGCTGGTGCTGCATCTCTCAAGAGACATGGACATTAGTACCCTTTCCAACACCATAAAACTGTATTTGCTAAACCATACATTCCATGTGATAAAAAGGTGTAAATTTACTCCTTTAAGAGTAAATGCTGCATGAAACTGACCTTGTTGCCCAGGTTGACATTGGCCTGTTTGGAGATGAGCAGAGATACCATGTCAGGGCGTCCTTCCTGGGAGGCCAGGTGCAGAGGCGTGATGCCCTGCAGAGACTCTGCGTTGGCAGAGGCTCCATACTGCAGCAGGCTGCTCGCCACCTCCAGCTGGTTCTGCTTGGAGGCGATGTGCAGAGGGGTGTAGCCATTCTGAGAGGGACAGAGAGACAAGAGAGACACACTGCAGTGAGACACACTGCAGCCAGAGCTATAGAGCCAAGAAAGACACACTGCAGCAGGAGATAAAGAGCCAAGAGAGACACACTGCAGCCAGAGCTAAAGAGCCAAGAGAGACACACTGCAGCCAGAGCTAAAGAGACAAGAGAGACACACTGCAGCCAGAGATGAAGAGCCAAGAGAGACACACTGCAGCCAGAGCTAAAGAGCCAAGAGAGACACACTGCAGCCAGAGCTGAAGAGCCAAGAGAGACACACTGCAGCCAGAGCTAAAGAGCCAAGAGAGACACACTGCAGTCAGAGCTAAATAGCGGTGTGAGTCAGTGATTGTGGTATGAGTCAGTGATATCAGTGTGTCAGTAATAGAGGTGTGAGTCAGTGATAGCAGTGTGTCAGTAATAGAGGTGTGAGTCAGTGATTGCGGTATGAGTCAGTGATAGCAGTGTGTCAGTAATAGTGGTGTGAGTCAGTGATAGCAGTGTGTCAGTAAGAGAGGTGTGAGTCAGTGATTGCAGTATGAGTCAGTGATAGCAGTGTGTCAGTAATAGTGGTGTGAGTCAGTGATAGCAGTGTGTCAGTAATAGTGGTGTGAGTCAGTGATTGTGGTATGAGTCAGTGATAGCAGTGTGTCAGTAATAGAGGTGTGAGTCAGTGATTGCCGCATGAGTCAGTGATAGCAGTATGAGTTTTGCAGTATTTCAGTTTTGGGGGTTCTTACACGTGCTGCACTGTGGGGCGAGCCCCCTTTGCTGACCAGCAGGTTGACCACGTCTAGGTTGTTGTGATGGACAGCCACGTGCAGAGGGGTCAGTCCATTCTGTGGGGAGGAAAGAACCATCAGCACTGTCCCTCCTTCCACTGTCACTTTAACCCTTCCTCTCTTTTTCATCCCTTGCTCCAGCCCTACCTTTCCAGCAGCATTGGGGTTGGCTCCTCTCTCCAGCAGTAGCTCAGCGACATCTACCTTGCCATACTTAGATGCCACATGGAGAGGAGTGAAACCTTTCTGCAGAGAGACAGGTTGGAGAGACAGGCAGGACATGGTAGAGGGACAGAGAGAGTGAAAATGTGAGAGTGATAAAGAGTGAGAAAGACGAGGGGGCTTTCACAGAAGGGTGCGCAGTACCTTGGTCATCTTGGTCTGCTGGGCCTGCATGTCCAGCAGGATGCGGATGGTGGGTGTGTGGCCCTCGCGGGCTGCGATGTGCAGGGGGCTGTGGCCGGCCGTGGTGGTGGAGTTGGGGTCGGCCTTATGCTCCAGCAGCAGCTTCACCAACTCCTTGTGTCCCATGCGGGAGGCACAGTGCAGGGGCGTCTGGTCATCCTGGAGGGGGGTGGGGGGGGGCATGAACAACACAACACTTTCTACAGGGACAGTGTGTGTGGGCTACGGCTCTGTGGTATGCAATGTGTGTGTGTGTGCATGTGTGTGAAATTGTATCTTCGCTGGAGCTTTGTCCTGCACTGTGTGTGTGTGTGTGTGTGTTTTTGCTGGAGCTCTGTGGGACACAGTGCCATTTTGAGACAAGCTGTGTGGTGGAGTGCTGTATCCAATAACAATATCAGTTGATTGAAATATGTTTCATATTAAATATCTTACAAAAAACACTGTTGATAAATCTGTATTTTGAGTCAGCACAGGAAAGTACAAACAGTCCAGTTATTAATACAGGGACATTAATATTTCACACCAGAACCATTACATTGGAAGGGTCATCCTACACTGCATTTCCTAAAAGCTGCACTTCTGGCAACCCCCCTCCCTCTCTGTGCCCTGTGCTTTGGGCTGCGGGGACTTTTAATACAAAAATATCCCCAAATATGAAAAACTAGGCACTTAGAGTGCACTGTGGTAGCCTTTGCTGGGCTACTAAATCCTTTTTACTGTCCTCGCCATAGCAACGGGACAGGAAATGCTCATGAGGGTTGAAGCCTTGAGGAAGGTGAGTATACTGAGCACGCTGAAAGCCTACCTTGGCCTTGGCATCCACCTGTGCCGTGTTCTGCAGCAGGAACTCAGCCACCTCACAGTGCCCTGCCCGAGACGCCATGTGCAGGGGAGTCTCCACCTTCTGCTCACAAACACACAAACACACACACACACACACACACACACACACACACACACACACACACACACACACATAACAACACATACACACATATGAATAAAAGCACAAACACACACACACACACACACACACACACACACATAACAACACATACACACATATGAATAAAAGCACAAACACACATACACACACGTAAACATAAACACACACACACAATCATACATACATGAATATGAATAAAAGCACAAACACACATACACACAAACACACACACACACACACACACACTCATAACAACACATACACACATATGAATAAAAGCACAAACACACATACACACACGTAAACATAAACACACACACACACACACACATAACAACACATACACACATATGAATAAAAGCACAAACACACACACACACACACACAGAAACAGTTAATGAGAGGTTACAGATTTGTAGGTTATAAGTGTGTTGTGTAATTGTTACAGTGTATGTCAGTCTGAGGCTCTCACCACATTGGAAGCATTGGGTGAAGCTCCCTTCTGCAGAAGGATCTTCACAATGTTGAGGTGCCCCATGAAGGACGCTACATGGAGAGGGGTGAGCCCAGACTGTGGAGTCACACACACACACACACACACACACACACACACAGTGAGACAGTGATTCTTACAACTGTGCTAAACTGTCTGACAGGATTTGCGCAGTCACTGCAGAGTTACTGCAGAAACATGTCCAACATTTCATGTTTTACAGGGTGTGGAGGACAGTGTAGGAGCAGAATGTTTCCTTGACTCATGCAGCATCTATCCCAGCCTCACCTCGGTGACGGCTTCCAGAGACGCCGAGTGTTTGAGAAGCAGGTCCATCACACGCATGTGGTTTTTCTTACAAGCGATGTGCAGAGGTGTAAAGCCGTTCTAAACACATAGGACTGTTAGTTACCCGTGGCAAAACAACAAGTCTTTGCACACAGCACATCTATAACCACATTTCCTGAAGTACAGTACTCTGCAAAAGTCCTGGGTACATGCAAAAGATTTAACTTGTAAAGCATAGATTCTTTTAAAAATAATGAGATAAAACGTTTCTAAATATAAAGAATTGGTAATTACACATAGTATATACTTAGTTGCGCACTTTGCTTGTATTTAATTTCCTGGTTGATTCAAGGTTAATAAGTTCAGAGAGACAGCATCCAGGCTCACCAGTGCCCGGGCGTTGGGCTTTGCCCCTTTGTCCAGCAGCACTTTAGCCATTCGATGGTGCCCACAGTGTGCGGCCACGTGCAGGGGGGTCAGATGGTCCAGTGTGATGTCATCGATCTCTGCGTCGTACTGCAGGAGCTGCCTGACGCAGTCCATGTGATCGCCTTGAGCCGCCATGTGGATCGGAGACAGCCCGTTCTGAGAGAGATTTACACATTTATTTTATTACAGCTCAATTAACAGAGACAGAGAGATTTATCTGGAAGTTGCTATAATAGCAATAATTGTTCTTGTTGTCTTTGTTATTGTTACTATTTTTATAACAGTCATCCTGACAGTGGTTGTGCAGTGGAGTGTTTGAGCATGTGGAAGATTTTGACGGTCAGCTCACCTTGGTCTTGGCCTGGATGGGAGCGCTGTGATCCAGCAGGATCTCAATGATCCTCACGTGCCCGTTCCGTGCGGCACAGTGCAGGGGCGTCAGCTCGTCCTGCACAGCCAGGGGAGTGCAACAATGTCACTGACATGAAAAGGCTATTCAGCCTAGGTGGATTAGGTGTAGCTTGCTGTAGAGTGCGCAGGTGTAGGTGTTGCTTGCTTTAGAATAGGCAGGTGTAGGTGAAGCTTGCTGTAGAGTGCGAAGGTGTAGGTGTTGCTTGCTTTAGAATAGGCAGGTGTAGGTGGAGCTTGCTGGAACGTAGGCAGGTGTAGGTGTTGCTTGCTTTAGAATAGGCAGGTGTAGGTGGAGCTTGCTGGAACGTAGGCAGGTGTAGGTGGAGCTTGCTGTAGAATGAGCAGGTGTAGGTGTTGCTTACTATAGAGTAGGCAGGTGTAGGTGGAGCTTGCTGGAACGTAGGCAGGTGTAGGTGGAGCTTGCTGTAGAATGAGCAGGTGTAGGTGTTGCTTACTATAGAGTAGGCAGGTGTAGGTGGAGCTTGCTGGAACGTAGGCAGGTGTAGGTGGAGCTTGCTGTAGAATGAGCAGGTGTAGGTGTTGCTTACTATAGAGTAGGCAGGTGTAGGTGGAGCTTGCTGGAATGTAGGCAGGTGTAGGTGGAGCTTGCTGGAACGTAGGCAGGTGTAGGTGTAGCTTGCTGTAGAGTGTGAAGGTGTAGGTGTTGCTTACTATAGAGTAGGCAGGAGTAGGTGTAGCTTGCTGTAGAGTGTGAAGGTGTAGGTGTTGCCTACTATAGAGTAGGCAGGAGTAGGTGTAGCTTGCTGTAGAATGAGCAGGTGTAAGTGTAGCTTGCTGTAGAGCAGGCAGGTATAGGTGCAGCTTGCTGTAGAGTAGGCAGATGTAGGTGGAGTGGTGCTGCAGGGGTACCTTAGTCTTGGCATCTATCTGCGCCCCTCTGTCCAGAAGAAGCCTCACCATGGTCATATTACCCCGCCTTGATGCTATGTGCAAGGGTGTGATGCCATTCTACAAGGAGAAACACACAGACACACAGACACACACACACACACACATGCATGCACACACACACACACACATGCATACACACACAGACACACAGAATAACCAACTCAGAATTCCCATATTCATAATGATCATAATGTAAACCCAAAGTTTTCATGTTGGGTTCATGCTGAGTTTGTGTTGGGTTTTTGTTGGGTTCATGCTGAGTTTGTGTTGGGTTTGTGCTGGGATTGTGTTGGGTTCATGCTGAGTTTGTGTTGGGTTTTTGTTGGGTTCATGCTGAGTTTGTGTTGGGTTTGTGTTTGGGATTGTGTTGGGTTCATGCTGAGTTTGTGTTGGGTTTTTGTTGGGTTCATGCTGAGTTTGTGTTGGGTTTGTGCTGGGATTGTGTTGGGTTCATGCTGATTTGTGTTGGGTTTTTGTTGGGTTCATGCTGAGTTTGTGTTGGGTTTGTGCTGGGATTGTGTTGGGTTCATGCTGAGTTTGTGTTGGTTTTTGTTGGGTTCATGCTGAGTTTGTGTTGGGTTTGTGCTGGGATTGTGTTGGGTTCATGCTGAGTTTGTGGTAGGTTTGTGCTTGGTTTGTGTTGAGTTCATGCTGAGTTTGTGTCGGGTTTGCATTGGGTTCATGCTGAGTTTGTGTTGGGCTTGTGCTGGGTTTGGGTTGGGTTTCTGTTGGATTCATGCTGAGTTTGTGTTGGGTTTGTGCTGGGTTTGTGTTGGGGTTTTTGGCTGAGTTTCTGATGGGTTTGTGCTGGGTTTGGGTTGGGTTTGTGTTGGATTCATGCTGAGTTTGTGTTGAGATGTGCTGGGTTTGGGTTGCGTTTGTGTTGGATTCATGCTGAGTTTGTGTTGGGTTTGTGCTGGGTTTGTGTTGGGGGTGGACCTTAGGGGTGAAGTTGACATTGGCTCCTCTGTTGAGCAGTAGCTGGGCCACATTCAGATTCTCGTAGTGTGCAGCAATGTGTAGAGGAGTGAACCCTGTCTACAGGGAGAGAGAAAAGTTAGAGACCAACACACACACACACACACACACACACGCTCACACACACACACACACACACTCACATGCACGCACACACACTCACACACAATCACACCCACACGCATGCACACACGCACGACGCACACACACATGCACACTCACATGCACGCACACACATGCACACATCCATGCAAACGCATGCGCGCACACACACACACACACGCTCACACACACACACACACACACTCACATGCACGCACACACACTCGCACACACTCACACCCACACACACACACACACGCTCACACACACACACACACACACACTCACATGCACGCACACACATGCACACATCCATGCAAATGCATGCGCGCACACACACACACACACACTCCCATGAACGCACACACACACACACACACTCCCATGAACGCATGTGTCATAATATGATTATATAGTGAATAGAAATGGTGTTCTGTACCTTTAAGAGATTACAGCCACTGCGCGTGTACAGCCAGTGCGCAGGTCAATATGTCAGTTAGAAAGTAATCTACGTGAGAGTAAGCTGTATCTGTTTGTGTTTCCTCTGAAAGTCGTTACAATATAATAATCCTTGTGGAATATCCTTGTGTGGACATTTGGGATTATATACAGCATGCACACACACAGGCACATGCACGCGCAGACACACTCACATGAACGCATGCACACACGCAAGCACACACACACACACACACACACACACACACACACACACACACACACACACCAGTTTAATGACATCAAAAATGGCTGGAGATTCAGTCTATCACTGTGTTACGCTAAGAAGAGTAAAACCTCTGGGTTGGTTCAAACAATTAAGTGAAAGGAACTGTACTGTCTCCTGTTTTGGTGTGATGACACCTCAGTTAAACACCACTATTGGGTAGATTCTTTGACAGAGTGACTCCTTCCAGCCCCTACCTTGCTCAGGACGTCAGGGTTGGGGTCATTCTGCAACAGCACAGCCGCCGTGCGTGTGTCATCATTGCGCGCCGCGATGTGCAGGGCAGGCAGCCGCACCTTCCCTTTGGTGCCATAGTTAATGAGCAGGGCCACCACGTTCTCATGGCCCTGCTGCAGCGCCACAGCCAGGGGGTAAAGCCATCCTGAGGGGCCATAAGGACATAGCAATTACAGCCAAAGAATAAAAGGAAGGAAGGAGTGGGATATCAGGTATGGCAGGTTCACTGAACAGAAGGGAAATGGCTGGATTCAACACTCACTCCGGCTATAATTCAATTTAACACAGTAGGGTCAGGATCCAATAAGATGAGGATTCATTGAAACGCAATTCAGTTAGGATTCATTTATATGCATTTCAATCAAATTTGGGATTCAATCAAATACACATGGTCTCTGTAAGAGTATTCTACTGATGGCTGATTTGAATGACTTACATTTGTTCCTTGCAGAGATTAATGCAGAGTGTAGCTGCCTTTTGCTATCACCTCAAAGTCAGCAATCAGTTCCAAATTCAAATTTGAGTTGAATCCAAGAAACAAGGTTAAGTGAGTTTAACATAATCTGCTACTTCAATAAATCAATAAAGTAACAAAGAGTAACCATGAAATCCAGCAACTATCAAGGGCAAGAGCTGAGGATTTCTGTAGAAAGAGAGGGCAATTTGTGCTCTGGGTTGTCAATCACCTCAGTTGGAATGCTCTGATTGGCTCCATTCTCCAGCAGGAACTTGACCACCTCCAGGTGGTTCTCTTGTGCAGCCATGTAGAGCGGAGTGAAGCCCTTCTGTAACAGACAGGTGTTTCCATGGCCACAAACACCATGAAGAGCACATGGGCAGAGTGCATGAACACACACACACACACCATGAAGAGCACACAGGCAGAATGCAAGAAAACACACACACACAGAAAGGCACAGAGAAAAATAAAGACAGGTAGATGGATATTAAATAGGTTGCATTGCATGTGCAAATTTGCTAGTTTAACTAGTATATATATATATATATATATATATATATATATATATATATATATATATATATATATATATATATATATATATAACTAGTAATTATAGTTCTTCATGTCACATGTAACAAGATCATCTCTGAGATTCCTGGGATATTCAATAAGAATGGATATATTCATGATGTACATGTTCACTCATGCACAGATATTCAATAAGAATGGATATATTCATGATGTACATGTTCACTCATGCACAGATATTCAATAAGAATGGATATATTCATGATGTACATGTTCACTCATGCACAGATATTCAATAAGAATGGATATATTCATGATATACATGTTCAATCATGCACAGATATTCAATAAGAATGGATATATTCATGATGTACATGTTCACTCATGCACAGATATTCAATAAGAATGGATATATTCATGATGTACATGTTCACTCATGCACAGATATTCAATAAGAATGGATATATTCATGATGTACATGTTCAATCATGCACAGATATTCAATAAGAATGGATATATTCATGATATACATGTTCAATCATGCACAGATATTCAATAAGAATGGATATATTCATGATGTACATGTTCACTCATGCACAGATATTCAATAAGAATGGATATATTCATGATATACATGTTCAATCATGCACAGATATTCAATAAGAATGGATATATTCATGATATACATGTTCAATCATGCACAGATATTCAATAAGAATGGATATATTCATGATGTACATGTTCAATCATGCACAGATATTCAATAAGAATGGATATATTCATGATGTACATGTTCAATCATGCACAGATATTCAATAAGAATGGATATATTCATGATGTACATGTTCAATCATGCACAGATACTCAATAAGAATGGATATATTCATGATATACATGTTCAATCATGCACAGATATTCAATAAGAATGGATATATTCATGATATACATGTTCAATCATGCACAGATATTCAATAAGAATGGATATATTCATGATGTACATGTTCAATCATGCACAGATACTCAATAAGAATGGATATATTCATGATATACATGTTCAATCATGCACAGATACTGTTACAAAAACAGGAAGGTACTTTATACAGCTTTATTTATTTAACTTTACAACTATTATTTAAAATTACAGGTCCTCAAAACTCTTCACCCCTGAACAGGATGCCGTCCTGGGTTTGTTCATCCATATTATATTATATTATATTATATTATATTATATTATATTATATTATATTATATTATATTATATTATATTATATTATATTATATTATATTATATTATATTATATTATATTATATGTGGTGTCAGAAGGGCCTGCTCCTATTGTGTAGGAGCAAAATAAAGAGCCACTAGCTAGTTTTGGTTTACCCATTTTTCTATTTTCCATCTCCCTCTTCCACTCACCATCCGACCCCTTGTTCACCCACCACAATACTTAAATCTATACTGAAATAAAGATCTATGTGTACATCAATACCTATATCTTATTATTCAATATCTTATTATTAAATTTAATGTTGATCTGCTACTGCTGATGTTTCAACACAGAAGGCATCACTACTGAGAAGAGTCGGTGACAGAAGTGTGTCGGTTTACTGTTGTAATGTTGGATAAAAACATTTTTTGTAAAGATAGTTGGGTATAGCCATTTCATCCATGTCTTTTCCAAAATGGAGTATAATATTGTGGCTCAAGAGGTTGGTGCTGCTGGCGGGAGTCTCACCTGGGACTGGGCATTGACGTTGGCACCGTAGTTGACCAGCTCAGTAACCACTTGCTCTTGTCCAGCAAGTGAGGCAATATGGAGGGCCGTATTACCTTTCTACAGGAACAGAGCAGGAGTCATCCACATCCTCAGCCATAGTTCTAACAAGCTAGCCTAGGCCCCTTACCTACACCCTCAGCCACAGTGCTAATGAGCTTGCTAAGGTCCCTCACCCACACACTTAGACATGGTGTTAAACTCACAAACTGTTGAAAAATGGCCCTTTGACAGTTCTAAATGGGGCTACTGCTCCCAGTTTGTGTGCTAATAGTTCCAGTACAAAGACGTGCACATATGTAAAGCATTCTTCCCCACTGAAGACAATTCCTCCTGCAAATTAAAAATTAAATTCCATTTTTCCATTTTTGTGAGTATATAACAGCACAACAAAAGCAGCATTTTACAACTTTATTTGAGAAGGACCAGTGTGGACTCAGACTTTTTTCCATCCCACTACTAAAACACAAGATTTAACTTATGAAGGACATGTTTGAAAACAAACCATTATAAGTTGATTATTTGAATCATGTGTGTTAGTACTGGGTTAGAGTAAAAGCCCAACTCCGCTGGCCCTGCTCAAATTTGATTTGACACCCTTTTAAGGGTCTGGAAACCATGAGTCACAAAGACACTTCCAAAAAAATCTAAATTCAGATTCAGACAAACAAACATTCAAATAATCTTTATTGGCTTGAAAACACAATGAATTAGAACTACACCAGAAACCATTTAAATAAAATGGTAAAATCAATATCATATCAAATACACATCAAACACATAAGATACACTTATAATTACATCTTAAAGTGACAAAATTGTCATCAAAAAGTTGACCACCATGGAACTTCTAATAATTGCCAGGGCATTTATTTGCTTTCACCACCAAATGCATCCTGGACCTGATATATTTTGACTGGTACAACTTCAATAGTTACTGGTAACTATTGGAGTAGTAGCAAGTGTTTGTTGTGTTTAAATGATGAGTAAATGATGAGTAATCTGTTTTATGGACTAAATGTTAAGATGGCATGCTATCACCACAGGTGTACCTTCATGGCTGTTCAGTGCATAGACTCACTATAGGTATTTGCATATTTGAGAATTAATACAAATGAATTAAAATAGTTCCAAGTCACTGAAACATATAATTTTAAATTACAATCTCATTTCCCTGTCTTTGAACTGATCCTCTAAGATGGCATTGTTGTGTCATTTTTCACATTAGCTACACCCATGTGCTGCTGAGACATGACTGCCAGGAAGATGATAACTGTAATTTCACACTATTTAAGTGTTGCCCTGTGTGAAAACTGTGTTCATACACCCCAAAACGGCAGCTTTGTCTTGGCTTCTCAATAGCCATGTGATTAAGCCAATGAATTTGTGTTGTGTAAAGAATAAGGTCTGGACTATAAATGCTTGGGTTGTAACAATAAGATCAAAGCGAAAGTTTGGTGACTGTGAGAGGACAGACAATCTACCTCAACCCCAAAGTTTTAGGCTAGTGAACAATTCATTCACAATGCAGGTATAAAAATTGGTATAACCTGTCACTTATCACAGGTGGATGTTTTGTGAAATGGGGGGTACCTTTGTGGTGGTCTCCAGGACAATGCCATTGTGTAGAAGCTCCAGCACCATCTTGACATGGCCCTCCTTGGAAGCGAGATGCAGGCCATTAAGCCCATTCTGCGGGAGGCAGAAAAACACAGAGCAGAACTCACACTGGACAGTCCCTCACACACTTCTCACACAGACACCGCTACACACCACAGCTAGCCAGGGCTACAACCTCACACACTTCTCACACAGACAACGCTACACCCACAGCTAGCCATGGCTACCCCCTCACACACTGCTGGAGGATGGGGTGCGCTACACCCACAGCTAGCCATGGCTACCCCCTCACACACTGCTGGAGGATGGGGTGCGCTACACCCACAGCTAGCCATGGCTACCCCCTCACACACTGCTGGAGGATGGGGTGCGCTACACCCACAGCTAGCCATGGCTACCCCCTCACACACTGCTGGAGGATGGGGTGCGCTACACCCACAGCTAGCCATGGCTACCCCCTCACACACTGCTGGAGGATGGGGTGTGCTACACCCACAGCTAGCCATGGCTACCCCCTCACACACTGCTGGAGGATGGGGTGCGCTACACCCACAGCTAGCCATGGCTACCCCCTCACACACTGCTGGAGGATGGGGTGTGCTACACCCACAGCTAGCCATGGCTACCCCCTCACACACTGCTGGAGGATGGGGTGTGTGTGTGTGAGTTATAGGGGGGAGGGGGGGTTGTTTGTGTCTTATGAGGTGTGTGTGTGTGTGTGTTATGGGGATTGTGTGTTATACAGGGGGAGTGTGTGTGTGTGTGTGTGTGTGTATGTGTAATGGGGTGTGTGTGTGTGTGTGTGTGTGTTATGGGGATTGTGTGTTATACAGGGGGAGTGTGTGTGTATGTGTGTGTGTGTGTAATGGGGTGTGTGTATGTGTGTGTGTGTAATGGGGTGTGTGTGTGTGTGTGTTATGGGGATTGTGTGTTATACACAGGGAGTGTGTGTGTGTGTTATGGGGATTGTGTGTTATACAGGGGGAGTGTGTGTGTGTGTGTGTGTGTGTGTGAGGGGGTGTGTGTGTCTGGGTGTGGGGGTGTGTGTGTGTTATGGGGATTGTGTGTTATACAGGGGGAGTGTGTGTGTATGGTGTGTGTATAATGTGTGTGTGTAATGTGTGTGTGTGTGTGTGTAATGGGTGTGTGTGTGTGTGTGTGTGTGTGTGTGTGTGTGTATGTGTGTTTGTGTGTAATGGGGTGTGTGTGTTATAGAGGGTGGTTCTGTTTCAGCTCAGATGCCTCCCTTCAGCAGCAGCTGCAGTCTCTGCAGGTGAAACTAATCAGGACTGAATCACTGTGTAACGCTGCAGGTAATCAATAACCATGGAGCAGGAGAGAGAGAGACAGAGAGAGACCAAGATGGAGAGAGAGATTAACACCATTTTACAAATTATGAATTTATATTATCTTTCTACACTTCAGCAATATCTGCATTTGTATTTCTTACCAAAAAGTTCAGTTTTATTTGAAGTGACAGAGAGAACTGTAAGAAGATACAGACATGTGTATGTATGAATGTACATATGAATGTAATGTAACATATGTATGTATACTCACTCAAACACAAACAGACACCACAGATTCAGAACAACCACTGGGCAAGAAGGTGCAATATACAGAAATTTCTTAGTCTTTACATCTTTGGATTCTGGGGGCTTTTCAGGAGATATGTGGGGTGTACAAGCTTGGACAGTCATTTCAGAATCACCCATTTAAAAAAGGAGCATCTTTGAGTAGAAAACATTTTCCCGTGGATCATATTTCTGAAGATCATTACCTCGCATGTCCGACACAGGAACTAAGCATGCATATACACATATACATCCAAGCGTTACATCTAGAATTATATTTGGTAGATTGTGATGGATATCAGATAAAGTTACAAATACACCTCAGAAATGGAATTTTTATCATTTTAGCAAAGCAAAAGGGAAGATTGGCATATTGAGTGTTTTCACCCAGTGGACAACATTATGCATGATAAAGATGATGAAGATGTTGGAAATGAGGATAAAGATGATAAAGATGAGGATGAAGATGGTGGTGATGACGCAGATGCAGAGGGATGAGGCACCCTGCGGTCTCAGGGATGGAAAGAATACGAGCCGTGTGGGACAGGTCTGACCTCACACAGCCTTCCTCCAGCTCTACAGGACATGTGAGGTTGGACCTTTCCCACACCACTGATATTCCACTGCCACTGGAGACCACAGCTTATCATCAGCCCGGAGACCGTCACAGCGATATCACACAGCTACACACTGTCACACCAATATCACATAGCTACACACTGTCACACCAATATCACACAGCCACACACTGTCACACCACTATCACACAGCTACACACTGTCACACCACTATCACACAGCTACACACTGTCACACCAATATCACACAGCTACACACTGTCACAGCGATATCATACAGCTACACACTGTCACACCGATATCACACAGCTACACACAGTCACACCAATATCACACAGCTGCACACAATCACTTTGATACTGCACAGCTACAAAATAACACAGATATAATAAAGGAAAAAAGGAAGCAAGATGTGAAGGATGATGGAAGTTTGGAGGCAATGGATGTAGTATGCAGCTGCAAAATCATACAGAGGCCACATTCTACAAATGGTAAAACATACAGCAACATAGAGACAACAGTTTTGTATTTTATTTTCCATTTATCAATTGTTTTAATAAGGGGCAGATAAATCAAAAATAAAAATCAAAAATAAAAGAGTAGAAAAATAATTTCACACTCAACCTGTTACATACAACCTACATAAAAGTATAATGCCTTTACACACAAAAATAACAACCACGTACATAAACTCTGCTGTGGGCACTGAATATAGTACCTAAACTGTCCAGAAGAGGTACCTCTACACCACCTCATATCCACTGTAGTCTAATCTGCTTCATAAACATTTAGGGTGGGCAAGACACAAGGTTCCACTGTTCACTAGTCATTATTGTCCATGCAGTGATATTCCCAAACAGATAATAATATTACAGGGCCTGATTTATCTGCTTATAGGAAGAAAAAACAACAACCTGCACACAGCGGCCCTCCAGGACTGGAGTTAAACCTGCAGACACTGCAGCCATCCAGGACTGGAGTTAAAACTTGCAGATACTGTGGCCCTCCAGGACTGGAGTTAAACCTGCAGACACTGCGGCCCTCCAGGACTGGAGTTAAACCTGCAGACACTGCGGCCCTCCAGGGCTGGAGTTGAACCTGCAGACACTGCCTCCTCCAGGGCTGGAGTTAAACCTGCAGACACTGCGGCCCTCCAGGACTGGAGTCAAACCTGCAGACACTGCGGCCCTCCAGGACTGGAGTTAAACCTGCAGGCACTGCAGCCTACAGGACTGGAGTTAAACCTGCAGGCACTGCAGCCTACAGGACTGGAGTTAAACCTGCAGCCACTGCAGCCTACAGGACTGGAGTTAAACCTGCAGACGCTGCCCCCTGCAGGACTGGAGTTAAATCTGGAGATACTGCTGGTTTTCATTTCAGCCAATTACCCCAACTCAGGCAACTAATTAACTATATACTAATGCCATTTCTCATACAGGTTTGAGTTTAAAAAATGATTCATGCCATATGCCCAATCAACTGTACATTAATTCATTGGATGTGTGGATTGACATTTGCACTGTATACTGCACTCTATACACAAGAAACAAGGTTGTATGAGATACAGTAACTGTGCAAAAGCTTTGCTGTAATCTCTTGCACCATCACACCTTCATTCTTCCACTCTCTTTCTCTCTCCCTGGCTGCGTTCCAATACTCAAATTCGTCTCCTCCTTTCCTCCTCTCCTCCCCTCCTTTCCTCCGTGCCCCGGAAGCTGATTATGTGTCCTCCTTTCCTCCACTGTTCCAAAGCGCAATCTCGCCTCCTCCTTTCCTCCTTTCCTCCTTTCTCCTCTCCTCCAAACGGAGGATGCATCGATGTATCCTACCACGGAAGTCTTTTCACATTTCTGCGTGACATCGCTGTCCTTACGACCAGTCAGATTAAATGACCATCCCACAGAATATTTCACCATCGAAAAGTTCTAAAACATGACAAGGGATTTACCAACACCTAAATATTAGTGCCAGAACAGTTAACAGTAATCGGGAAGTTTACATTAATGAGAAAACTTTTGCGTTTTCGAACATAACCACTTTGTTGCGATATATTCGTGCTTTTCAGATACAAATGGTCATTTTACCAATGTAATATTGAGCGAGTTTATGTTGCAGTAAATTTATTTATTCCTTGTAGAAATGCTTATGTTACATCATGAGCAGAATGCGAGAGACTGACATTCATATTTTAATGCAGGAACAGGGCTGGTGGTGTTAGAGAAGCGTGATTGGCTTTGGTATCCTCCGAGTCATTCGAAATTATTACTTCATCAATAGCCAACGTCGACTTTGATGACGGGCGAATCGGATTAGCTGTTCCAAATTTCGATTCATCTCCTCCTTTCCTCCACTCCTTTTCTCCCCTCCTTTCCTCCACATATTTCTGGCATACTTCCGGGGTAGGAAAGGAGGGGAGGAAAGGAGGAGACGAGAAAAAGTATTGGAACGCAGCCCCTCTCTCTGTCCCTCTCCCAACATAAGATATGTCATAGGGGCACTAATGCTGCTGTAATTTGCTTTTATATTCTCAACACCATGGGGGTTTCATAACTCATGTGATGAAAGGGACTAATAGCTTCAGAAACAATAATGGGAGTTACCTGTATGTGGTGTGCTGGGCTCTGTGAGGGTCCTGTATGTGGTGTGCTGGGCTCTGTGAGGGTCCTGTATGTGGTGTGCTGGGCTCTGTGAGGGTCCTGTTTGTGGTGTGCTGGGCTCTGTGAGGGTCCTGTATGTGGTGTGCTGGGCTCTGTGAGGGTCCTGTATGTGGTGTGCTGGGCTCTGTGAGGGTCCTGTATGTGGTGTGTTGGGCTCTGTGAGGGTCCTGTATGTGGTGTGCTGGGCTCTGTGAGGGTCCTGTTTGTGGTGTGCTGGGCTCTGTGAGGGTCCTGTATGTGGTGTGTTGGGCTCTGTGAGTGTCCTTTTTGTGGTGTGCTGGGCTCTGTGAGGGCCCTGTTTGTGGTGATGAGGTGTGCTGAGAAGGAGTGCTATGTCCTGTGTGAGGGCTGCCAGTGAATAGAGCTGCATCGTTGCAGAGATGGACATTAATCTGGTATGCTGCTGCTGTCCGCCTTGCCCTCCACTGCCCCTAAGGGGCTCCCTGTGACTTGGCCGTCAGGGTTAAGCAGCAGGATTGAAGAGACTTTGGTGTGAGGGTGCTCATCCTGCCCCACTTCCACAGGGCGTGCTAAGCACTGCCCACCTTACCTGTGCTACTCACCTCCATACCTGTCTGTCAGACAGGAGGCCTGTGGGCGGGCTCTACAGTCACTACACTACACTTCTGCCAGAGCTAGAACACTAGATTGTACTAAAATAATCATGCCAGACATACTTAAAAGAAATGCATCCCAAAGTAAGTAAGTGAGTCATTTAAACTCAGCTGAGATGAGCTGGGTCATGGTTAAGGTTAGGGTTAGGCCAGCATGCACTTCCTGCTTTTATCACTAAACCACAGTTTTGAGGAAACAGTGTATAAAGTTGGGTTTTAAAAACAATTTCTGAAGGAATTGTGGAGGAATGTAGCTAGGGCTGTCATTTTACTAAAATCCTGTTTGATATTTGATGCAGAAATGTTGCATGTCAAATTTCAAGGCTTAATATGGACATATCCAGTGGCCTGACTCTCTGTTTTTGGTTTTGTATGGAGAGGCATGAGCTGATAGAGACAGTAATCTTTCAAAAGAATATTTTCGTGAAAAATTAACTGAAAAATGTGAATAGAAATAAATACATACAATCGTGCTACATTTTAAAAACAATGAAAGATCATACAACTGAAAAATGACTGTCAATAATAATCCACTAGACTGTGCTCTGCATTGCCATAGGGTCAGTGACCTGGTAATAATTAATAAGCATTAAAAAATAATTGGAAGGAAATAACAACTGGTAGGCTACAATGAACATTTATACATTTATAAATACTACTTTTATAAATGGACTTTGTTCACATGAATCCTATACATTATTTACCAGGAATAACTTAAAATTGTCTTGTTTGTATTACCAAGTATAACTAACCAAATAAATTAATTAGTATGTTAACATGTAGCTGCGTTTGTGGGATTTGTTTGGAAAAGGCTCGCACTACAAACACTTTGCGAGGTATATGAGCTGATGAACATGTTGAGTGCTGAGAGCAGAGCGTTTTTTAGCGCCAACATTCCTGGTTAACCAGAACACGTGCTGTGGCAAAGGCCGTGTGTGCGTTGCCATGGTGAGTAGAGGTATTATTAACCCACCTTGCACTCGCCGCGGCGTAGTAGGCTATGAGATATTATAGAATACTTGAACATGTTATTATCTGCGATGGTCGAATTCAAGATTAAACACTGGCTGAGCTGTTGCCAAAGTTTTGTTACATAAGGGACATATTATTTATTAATAATACATGAGACTGGTTATGATCTCACCTGTCGTTTTCTTCTTCTTTACTAATAAACTTCTAAGGTCCTGCTGAACCGGTGATGTTGCATTAGCCAATGAGAGGCATGCATTCTCAGGCTCCAAGAAATAAGCAATAAGCATTCAAAAGCCACAAGGGCACAGAGGATACAAAACAACACAAACTGGAGTGCAAATAATGTAAGATTGACATTTAAATATCACTGAGGTTTCGTCTTCGATTAGGCGATGAATAGCATAGCTAATTCCATTAAAGAAAAGGAAAGGGAAAAGAACATTTTCCAAGGGTGATTGTTGTGGGCATCCCCCCATATCCCCCTCAACTCGACCCGTGGTTGTTGGACATGGTGCGTCCTTTTCTTGGTGATCCTGTCGACAATGAAGCTCAAATAATTCTTAGATCTTAAATTGTGATAGATATGTTATTGTTCCCTGGTGATTATCTTTTCTAACGTTGCAATTTTTCTGCAACATTAATAATTCATTTGACCAGCATTCTCCAGCCTCATTTAAAACGTTACTAATTGTGGATTCGACCTTAGTTCGGCACCGACTTTTCACACTAACCTTTTTTGCATTTCCTTTTAATATCAGAGATACAGACATCTTAGCAAGATAACCGTTCTTATAATTACTCTAACTGCTCAGCATTGCAAAGATGTGATGCTGCCCACACTATTACAGCCAAGAGGCTAGGCCCCATCCACGGATGCACTTAAGTTCTCCCAAACTATGAGCTGCTCAGGATGAGAGTGTCTGCTAAATGAATGAAGAAATGATGGTGGTTTAGTGTTGTTACACGAATATGGACTGGTCTGGCACTAATGCACATTTTAATAAGGTGAATGCACTTCTATATATGTATGTTTCTTTTGGACTTGGAGTCAGTTGACAGAACTGTATGTACTGATTTCAGTCCAGTGAGCCTAACACGGGCAAACCTTGACCTAATTTTAATTGGAAAGAAGAGATTTCCAGCACATTGCAATAAAACCAGAGTGCTGTCCCACTTCAGCTATTGGCTATGAGGTATGTGCAGTGTGGTGGATCTCTCACCTGATTGGCTGTGTTGATGTCAATCCCATTCTTTATGTGATCAAGGGCTTTGTCCAGATTCCCAGAGCGGGCAGCCCGGAGGAAGCTGGTGGCAGCATCTGCCTAAGAAGGACACATATTTCAAAATGTAATGATTATATAATTATCCGTATATGTTACACACACACACATATATGCAAATGTTTTATTACTATGTAGTTTGACACAAGTTGTTTGCATTGTGCATAACAATAAAATATTTGTTACTGTTAATATTATTGAACATGTATTTCATTCCAACTGACTTGAGAGTCAAAGACAGAAAGAGCATCAACACATCCACAAACATACATTTAAATACTATTTGTACAATTCATTATTCTTTAGATAGATAGATAGATAGATAGATAGATAGATAGATAGATAATAGCTTTATTTATCCCAAGGGAAATTGCAGCAGTTACAGTAGTATAAAAACAGTAGTACACACAAGGCAAGCGAAAAATATATATATATAAAAAAACAATACTATAACACTAAACAATACTTTAAAATAAACAATAAAATAAAATGAACAGGACACTGTACAAAATAAACAATACAAAATTAAAAATAAATAAACAATACAGTAAACAATGCAAGTACTTATAAACTATAAACTGTGCAGGTTGGCCCAGTGGGGGGGCTCAGGCCTGTCATCTATGCACAGCTGCTTTGTGACAATGCAAACACACCCACATTAATATGCTTACACCCACCAACACAATATACTGTTAAGTAGTTTATTGTCCAGTCATAAGAACCTGACAATATATGAAATCTGGGAAGATATATGTCTGAAACTTAAATATTTACTTTAATATTTCTTATGTTATGGGGCACATCAACGATTCAATTAAAACTGGGTAAATATTTTCGACCTGTATCCATCATATGGTTCAGTATTTACAAACGTTTCTGCAGCATGTGACTCTTTGTGACTGTGTTCTACAGTGTGTGCATGTGGTTCTTTTTGAATGTGTTTTTAAGTGTGTGTATGTGTGTGCATGTGTGTGTGTATGAGTGTGTTCTGCAGTGTGTGTATGCTTTTTGCAGTGAATGTGCATGTGTTTTGCAGTGCGTGAGTATGTGTGTGTTTTGCAGTGTGTACGTGTGTGTGTTTTGCAGTGTGTGAGTGTGTGTGCATGTGTTTTGCAGTGTGTGTGTGTGTTTTGCAGTGTTTGAGTGTGTGTGAGTGTGTGTGTTTTGCAGTATGTGAGTGTGTGTGTGTTTTGCAGAGTGTGTGTGTATATTTTGCAGTGTGTGTGTCTGTGTGTGTGTGTGAGTGTGTGTGTATGTTTTGCAGTGTGTTGGTTGTGTGTTTTGTAGTGACTATGCGTGTGCATATGGCCTGACTCACCCTCAGTTCTGGAACAGGATGAGACAGGATGGCTTGTGCAGCATGTAATTAGAGGGAGGCTCAGACTGCGGCAAACTCCCTCTCTCTATCTCATTCCCCTCCCCTTGTGCTCACCCCCTTTCCCTTTGTTTTTCTCTCTCAAACTCAGTCCCTCCCTGGAGTGTAAATAATTTGCATTCTTACACTCTACTGTGGTGTGTACTTTAACACAACAGCAATGCGCACTCCAACACTCTACAGCAGTGCACACTCCAACACTCTACAGCAGTGCACACTCCAACACTCTACAGCAATGCACACTCCAACACTCTACAGCAGTGCACACTCTAACACTCTACAGCAATGCACACTCCAACACTCTACAGCAATGCGCACTCTAACACTCTACAGCAGTGCACACTCCAACACTCTACAGCAGTGCACACTCCAACACTCTACAGCAATGCACACTCCAACACTCTACAGCAGTGCACACTCTAACACTCTACAGCAATGCACACTCCAACACTCTACAGCAGTGCACACTCTAACACTCTACAGCAGTGCACACTCTAACACTCTACAGCAATGCACACTCCAACACTCTACAGCAATGCACACTCTAACACTCTACAGCAGTGCACACTCCAACACTCTACAGCAATGCACACTCCAACACTCTACAGCAATGCACACTCCAACACTCTACAGCAGTGCACACTCTAACACTCTACAGCAGTGCACACTCCAACATTCTACAGCAATGCACGCTCCAAAATTCTAAAGCAGTGTGTGTCAAATTATGTCATGCCTCTGCAAACTTCCCCAGTTCTGAAGTTTGCATGTCCCTATCATGCCCCCACTGTGTCCCTAGCTTGTCCCAAGTATTTGCCTATTATGTTCTTAGTGTGTTTCTAGCATGGCAATATCCCAAATGAAGCTGAAAGCAGCTCCAGATCTCCTGCACCCCAGACTCCAGCCCCAAAGCTGACAACCACCAAGCAAGTGATGGATGGCATAACTGTTGTAACACTGTTTCTGGGGTACACTTGTGGGAGAGGTCCTAAAGGTCAGGCTGCTCTGTGTGTAAACACACATACAGCTGTTTGTCAGAGATAAATAGAGAAAGAGAGAGGGGAAGAGAGCTGCAAATTGCTTGTCCTCTCACAGAAACACTTTCACACACACACAC
>JAFBMS010002476.1:0-28443 GCA_019788955.1 Albula glossodonta
AAAAGTTTAATACAAATGCGCATGTTGGGAATCAGCCTCCTGTGAGATCTGATTCAAAGTACATAAAAAAATCACTCATCTTTTATACTGTTTTCATGAATACATATTCTTCATGGTAGGTGTGGAGATCCCACCTCTAACATTTCATTGGTCAACAGTTACTTCAGTGTCTTTTAGCTACTTCTTTTTAATGAGTCTTCTGTTCTTGCAAAGAGTTATTTTTCCTCACCAGACGATGGCAATCCGCCCAATTTCAGTTACTCCCCAATACAATCTTCTACGATTACAAACAGTTCTTCTTTCTACTCCGAAGGACATCTTATTCTCATGGGAATGCTCAACAACCTCTAGAGTTGTTACCTCTTATCTTACACACACTCACACACACACACTCATGTTTCTCTTTCTTTAGGACTACTGGAAATTTCCACACCACCTGTCTATTACACAGAAATTACATTTCAACTTCGCATTCAATGTCTTTATACATTTTATATACATAACCCCTTGCAACTATAATTTCTCTAACAATGTACACGTGTCGACAACGTGCACGGCGCTTAGTAAGGATCCAAATTCCACTGCTAGGTGTGGCGGATTTGGAGAAAAATGTATAGTTCGTGTTAGTCGTTCCAGAGATAACATGCAGAGATCTCGGTTAAGAGATTATAAATTCCTGTTTGTGGAAGATATAATTGATAGCTAGTATAAAGCTAATTAGCGGTAGCTAGCTAGCCAATACTGTTCCTAACACAGACTATACACAGTTATACACCTTTATACAGATATTGCAAATCCATTACATTGTAATTAAACAGAACATGAAACTTCCAATGCGAGTGCCTGATGTGTCCGTCTTACGTGTAGTTGCTATCTGGGGATAGCAAATACCGCAGTTCATTTGTCCAAGGGGTTTGTCATTTCGTCCGTCCGTCCGTTGCTGGAGAAGGAATCCCGCTGCTGAACTTTCTGAAACGGCACGTCGTCCGAGTTTGCACGTCTGGCTTGGATGAAATTGGTTCGCTGTTGTTGGATGTTCCAGATGCTGTGAAGCAAGCTAAAACAGTGGTTCGGTGTTACCACGCAGGATGGCTGTGGATCCGTCGCGTGAAGTCGGCCAGTAATGCAATGTGCTGTGCAGGATGGTTGACGAAGCGCTTGCCTCCGAGACGAAGCGCAGGCCTGGAGCAAAAGTTTGTTGCTTGCGTTCCGCACGCCAGGGGTGGACGAGCGAGAACGGACATGCAACAGGAGCAAGAGAGAGAGCAGAGCTCAAAGAGAGAGCGAAGCTCAAAGAGAGCGAGCAACAAGGGGCAGACAGGAAGTTTGTCTGTCCTTTTATTTCTTAAGTTTTATTGCCCTTTGCGTGTTTCCGGCGCTACAGTATTGGTGTACTGTAGCGCCTATGGGCTGTCTTAAGCAGTGAGACTGTTTAAAACACGCGCTCACTGGTGATGTCAGGGTGAGCGTGTGCACATTGGTAGAGCCGTTTGCTAGGGACCCTACACTCATCAGTCCAGGTCTGGTGCAAAGAATCATAAACAAGAACTGTATCCACCTCACATCCGATGTTACTTACTGTAACCCAGTGATTGGAACAGACATTAAGAATCTGAACAAACCTCTGGGCTGGTGCAGGCGTGGTGGAGAGAAGGGCGAGGGACGTGGTGGCATACTTAGCCTTGATCAATGGTACAGTCGTCCAACCAGGTATCTGGCTGCAGAACCATGGCCCTGAAATCCACCATCCTGCTGGTCAGTAAAGCTGGCAAGGGCTGCCCTGGCTGAACACCAGTGATGACAACATCACTATCCTGAAAGTCCAAGCAAAACACTACTTAACAAATATGTATGCAGACATCAGTATATAAATAATCCCTTAAGACTTTTTTTCCTTGTGTGTCCTCAGCTGTCTCACAGCCAGGCTCTGGCTGCGAAGACACAGGGCTGAGAGGTACAGTGCATGTCACCTGAGAAAAAAAAGGATAGAATCCATAGAAATCATAAAGGAATAATGGTGGTGATAGTAATGCAGTGGAGCAATTTGGTATAAGAATGCAATACCTGAAGTGTGTCCTCCGTTTCTCTGGAGCTGTCAGCTGGTGTCAATCTAACAGCTTCCTCGGAGGGGCAGCCACTCTGGGACCCTGTATGATACAAAGGGAACAATAACAACCGATCAAAACATGAACAATCTTAGACATGATTACCAAAATAAGATTTTTAACTTACTGATCCGCAACGGCTTCACTGAAGCATAGGGTTTCTTTGTTTTCAGGGGACGCCCATCCATGGTCTCTAACTGGACAAGGTTGTCCTCCACCTCGATGACTCTGATATTTGTTTTCGAGTAATCAAATATGTACAAGTATGGAGTATTTACACACATATATGTATACATATCACCCAGAAGATATCCAGAGTATTAGATACAACTGTGGTATCATTTACCGATACTTGGTCGTCCAGTCAGGATCCATCATCATCCCAGGCCTACCACGCTTCCACTCGTTCCTCTTCAGCAACTCCATGCGTGGGGAGATCAGGAAGCGCCTTTGTCCCCTTCTTGGTCTTCCTCCTGTAGCGCTGCTTCTGCTTCTCCTGGGCCTTTTCGATGTTATCTCGGACCTGGGAACATTTAATAACATTACGTGCATGTGAGGAGAGCTCCTATGATCTAAAACAAGCTTACTGTCCTGTGTTTTTTAGTTTACCTTGTCAAACACCTCCTCGTCCATCGCGGCTCGTTGCTGCATGTAGGCCTCCACATCCTCCTCTGTCGTTGGCATGACTGGAGCCTCATCAGACATGTCTCCTGAGATCTAATACAGACCCAAAATCATTGAGGAAAACTGACAGTTAACACAAAATACAATCTTTGTCAAGCATAATCAATTAACATAGTACAACTTTTCTAAAGTGTGAACCTGGAGAAAATTAGTTATACATTCAGAACCAAAAGATTTTAACGTACCTCAGTGAACAGCCTTGGCTCCCGGCCATACATCAGGCGGAACGGCGAGAACCTAGAAGAAGATTAAACAGAGGGGTTATGAGAGAACAAAATCTCTTTCAAATTATCCTCCCACCTGTCTTGATGTCCATCAAGGGTCTTGCCGATGGACCTCTTCAGGGTTTGGTTTGTACGTTAGTCCAATCCTGTTTAAATAAAGTGAGTAAATTTATTCCTTGAGTTAACAGTAGGTCATTCAATTAATTTAGTCTAGGCCATTCAGTTATCAATAATTAAAAACAAACAATAAAGCATGATTGGCTTACAAACCATTTGTCTGTGGGTGGTAAGCTGAGGTCATGCGATGCTTGACCCCGCACCTCTGAAACAGGTCATCATTAACCTTGATCAAGAAAAGAAGTGAACAGTTACACATTGGCCTTTACAGTCAAAAGGCATTTTATCGTAGTTCAATCACATAGATGCCTGCTACCTTGTTCCAGAACTCTAGGTCAGTCAAGATGACCTCAGGGGCGCCGCGGGTAAGGAAAATGTCCATCATCGCCTAGTTAGTATAAACACAGTTAATGAGGAGTATGAATAAGATGTATTTCACCACCACACCTACACAGATATACTAGAAAACATACCTGTGAGGTCTCCACTGCCGTTTTCTCCCTGATGGGTCTGGCCTCTACCCACTTCATGAAGAAGTCCGTGGCCGTCAGACGGTATCACTTCCCGTTCTTCAATGTCTTGAATGGCCCGATGAGGTCAACACCTCAGTTTGTAAAGACTGAGAACACTAATTAATCAATAGTTCCACATTTGATTGAAATGCTACCTTCTTAATGGTGAATAGTCATACCAATCATGTGTCACAGTGCCACTGGTTTGATTGGCTTCATCTCTGGTGCCTCCGTCTTAACCTGATCAAACTTTTGGCACGGGACACAGGTGCTGATCTATAAGTGAAGGTGAAGTAAAGCAGAAAAAGGTGTATTTAACGTCAGAAAGGTTTTGACAGGGGTCGTAATTACACTGTACAGTTTCTATTGTAAATGCATAAAAATGCTTAAAGTTGCACCAAATATGATAATGCTGTACCATACGAGATATGATTAGGCTGTACCACAGCTATAATTGTAATACATTATACATTTAATACATTTCGTATATAAGATCATTATGATATATTTTAAGGCATTTAATGTCACAACAATTAAAACTATACAGTGCAGAGAAAAGGCCTAATATGGATCAACCTACCCATTTCTCCACATCCTGTCTGACGCTATGCCAGTAGAAGCGCTGCATAATCTTCTCCACCATTCAGTTTCTGTCAAAGTGGCTGGCGTGGACCACTGTGAGGATGGCCACCTTCTCCTTCTCAGAGAATACAACCCTCCTCAGTGACGAGCCATCCGTCCCCATGTAGTACAAGGTGTCAACCTACAAGAAAGGAAGATAGGGATATATGTACATACTATACATCAAAAAGATCGTTTGAACAACAGTAAAGAAATATGACATTTGTAGATTAAAATATGAAATGTGTTGTCAGTAGCATTTCTGAGTGTTAGTTAAACTAATGTCTTCCTTCATCTGAGTAATTTCTACTAAATAGCGCTTGGCAGCATTAGGTGGCAGTGTCTTTCTCTGAGGTAAATTTTAGGTAGCTATCTAGCTATCCAGCTGACAGTATGACACTAGCTAGTCATCTGGCTACCATGATTGGATAGCCATCTCTACTTACAAATGGAATTAGTGCGTTCAACATGGCTGACATTACACATAGGTTCCTCAAATCATTTTTATACATTAACTAGAAATTATTTTCACCTTGGAGGGTGTATCTCTGGCCAGCTTTCCTGATGGCTCTCTTCGTTTCTTCACTGACTGACGCCCCTCCTGTACTTCTCCACGCTAGAAAGATAATAGAAAATGTCATCAAACGACACCATGGCATTTTAATCTAACAAACAACCTGACTAAAAAAATTATAATTAACAAATCAATGGTGTAGGATAGCTAAAACTGTCTGCCTTGACTACTTTAGTGAAAGCTGTCAGTCAGCTATCTAAGGTAGCTTTCAGTTAAAATCATGTAGATTATTTAATTGAGTTTAAGTGAAATATCGCTTCGTTTACAAAATATACAACAAATGTTGAAAAAAGTGTAATGTGACAAAAGTTTTCGTCGTTGTCATATTGCCAGATGCCAGTCGTCAAGCGCAGTCTTCTCCTTCCAAGCTCCTCTGAGGGAAAGTGACAGAAGGGTACAAGGATTCCCTCTTAACAGCGAACGCACAGCAACCAACATAGCAACAATGTCAAAATTCTACAGTTAACACCGATCAGCTGATTCGGAACCGGACCAATTTGCTCAGCAACAACTTTCTGTCCACACACAACCAAATAGGATAGGTAGATAGCAGTCTAGCATACATCATCCGGAACAATTTGCCCGGCAAGAACTTTCTGCCCACACACGACCAACTTGGCTTGGTAGCTAGCAATCTAGTGATCGTTCTTAATACGTTATCTTACGTTTGTCTAGCCTGTTTGCCGTGATTTTCTGGTCCTGAAGTCCAGTTGCCACACAAGACCAACTTAGCTAGATAGCTAGCAATCTAGCAATTATTCTCAGTATGTTATATTACGTTTGTCTAGCTAGTAATGTTAATGAACAGTTTTCTACCTGGTAGCCAATGTTATCTAGTAATGTTAATAAACAGTTTTCAACTTGGTAGCCAATGTTAGCTTGATTACAAGCCTCATTTACTGTTTAATGCAGTTTTATGACTTGCCGGCTTCTCATTTGTTTTTTTCATTTCTATGGCAGACACAATCTGAATTAAGTGAAACTTTTGCCAATCAGAAAATCTCATATACAGCTCATAGACAGGTATAAACCCTACTACAATTATGTTCACAGGCAACATACAAACTCACTAGCTGTCTCTGATATCTATTTGCCATTTACCATGGATTAACAGGGTGATTAAACAAGTAGTTTGTGAGCGAATTTCACCAAGCCTAACTATAATACGCTACAGTATTCCATTTTATTGACTATAACTGTATTATGCGTATGATATACAGCTCCTTGAATATTTAAAAGTATGTTCCTTGTTCTTTGACATCACACCGCTTGTTTTCAATGGGGCTACATGAAGATTCTAACATTAGGTAATGGCTTGGGTGGAACGCCGATCAGCTGTTCAGATTTTGATTGTTGCGTCAGCCCAGAACTTTTTGCCTGGCCGGAACTTTTTGCCCGTGACACCCCCATCTGGCCATGAAGCCATGGGTTCCATGGTGTAATGGGTAAGCATGCTTTTTGAATCCAGTGATTCGAGTTGAAATCTCGGTGGGACCTTTGCTCTTCTTGCCAGGATATTGCTCTCTGAGTGCAATGCATAGGAAAGCATCACTTGAGCTGCTGCTCTTGCAACTGTAATGTATGAGAAAATGTATTCGTCCAATGACTCCTACTGTTTGGCTAATGGCTAAGGTTGTATTATATGTAAATCACTTACACATGAAAATTAGGTAAGATGTTGCTCTCTGAGTGCAATGGATAGAGAAACAAGATTTGAGATCCTGCTTTTGCCTACAAGTGAGAACATCCCACGATTGTGTGTAACTGGGGTTACACTGAAAATGAACCCTATTGTTTGGCCTGTGATTGCAGCTGCATCATATGTAAGTCCTAAAGACACAAAAATGAGTCAAGATATTGCTCTGTGAACAGGAAAATCCAGCTATCATGCATGAAAAGGGTCACACTTGAAATGACCCAATCGTATAGCCTGTGGTTCCGGCTGCATAATATGCAGGTCCCAAAGACATGCAAATTAGCCAAGATATTGCTCTCTGAGTGCAATGCACAGATACACAACACTTGAGCTCCTGCTCTTGCTTACAGGTGATGAAATTAAAAGGGTTACAACTGAAATGACCCCTATTGTTTGGCCTGTGATTGGGTTTCATACTATGCAAGTCCCAAACACATGGAAATCAGCCAGGATGCTGCTCTGAGTGCAATGGATGAGAAAGCAGCTCGATGAAATGATGCATTGTGTTGAATTAAAAGTGAATGCCCATATTTTCCCACAGGGTTGGTAGTTGTACTGTGGTTCATGTGGCATGTTCTTTTGTATTGCGTAGGCAGTATGGGGGCAGTGTGCTCTTTTCCAAGAGGCAGAGACACCTGACGAAAGGATCTGAGAGGTAAATTCATTCCACTTTCAATTCTCGTGGGATCACTTTACACAGACGGCAGGTAGCAGGTCATTAACAAGAAGCCACGGCATCCTTTTGTTATTTTAATACACATTAAAGGAGTTACAGGAATGTTTGTTCAAGATTGTCAAATACTCGCCAGAAAGGTCTCTCAACTGGCTTCAGACACTAACAGTTACAGGAGTGTTTATTCAAGATTTATACATGTTTTAAACTTCACATCTAACCACATACTAGTGCCACTGATTGTCACGGAGAGCATTACTAGTACAACAAATACACACACAAACGTGAACTGTGTTGTACTGAAGAATCTTATCAAGTGTAAAATAGCTAGACACCATTGTGTACGATTTACGCCCCTTGCCAAGTCCTCAATACTCACAACGCACCTCCTAAACCTCCCAGGACGGCATGCGGCTGATATACACTCGGATTGCTTACATACAATTGAATAAAACGATGATTAACATGACTACGACCGTTGACACTCCTCATTCAGCATCATATCCTCAGCAAGCCGAAATCTAATTGTAAGACTGGCAGGGAACACTTTTGGACACGGACACGACTGTTCTCCACGCTGATGCCGATAGTTGAAGCAGCGCTTGCTCCAGCTTTATACATGTTTTGATTGACGTCACAGAGACTGTACGGCAAAATCCCATTCATGTCAATGACAGTAAAGTTAGTGCATGACTCCCGTCTCGTACTGGCAAAGAACTTCATCGTCTAACCACACATTAATGACACTGATTTTCACGGCGAGTCTTAGTACTTAGTACCACCATGAACTGCTTCTTGCTGTCTTGTGCTTGACAGAAACATTACTGACTGGCTCTCTGATACCTGAGGCTGTCCAACTAGAGGGATACAAAATGTACATCCGCAACAGACACGTGTTCTATACAAACTATTCAGAACTCTGCCAGCAATGGGGGTGGAGTCGCCATATACAACTTCAAGCATGCAAGGTTCGATATATACAGAATCTGACCGATCTGGAATTCTTGGTAGTCAAAGTTGTGGATCCACACAATTCATTAATTGCTCCTGTCTACAGACCACCAGACTATAACATTTCCCAATTTTTACCAAATTTCAGCAGTCTTGTAGACGCTTTGCAGGTTATGAATCACCGTTCTATAATTGTATGTGGTGACTTTAATGAAGATCAGTTGTCAAACTCAGCAAAACCTATCTTAAAACCTTTCCATGACTGAGGATTTTCACAACTGATAACAACTCCTACAACATAGAAGTACTCTCTATTACATTTGTTATTCAATTCCAAGCCATACAATAATGTCAGGTCAGGTGTTTTACAGACATACTACAGCTACCACAACCCAGTCTTCTGTAATCTACCAGCAAACACCGAATAAACTGAACGTATGCAAAATTTCAATAACGGCATTATCACATTTCACCGGATTCTACTACCATTTTATATTAGATTCAGATTCTAGGATCAATTCAGATTGGAAAGACAAACAACTCATTTGAACTAATTTAGCATATAACATATGGTTATATATGCAGAACACACAGAAACCACTATTGTTTTTGTAGAACGATACAACAACAATAAACTATAAGTTATTTAGATACGAGCACCCAATGATGTATGCATACAGACACACTGATATGTCAGTAGCCAAATATAAAACAGAGGACTTAGGCTAAACATCTATATAAACTGTAATGATTATTAAACTACTGGAGGAAATAGCTGAGGTCCCCTAAATGGGAGGGGGTGGAGGTGGGCTTAAAATCATGAAACAAACCAATTCATTAAACAAAATTGCAATTTCAGAATAAATGTAAATTTCACCTTTGGTAAGCAATTTCTTTTCTCCCATTAGCCAATGAGGAAATGGAAGCTCTCATATTAAAAGGTTGCTGTCAAGAGGACCAAAACATGAGCACTTGCTTAATCAAATCTGCATACATCAATTATAGAAAGAAATTATGCACATCATTTAGTAAGGTAAGGTTGTAGTCATGAGAGTTGTGATTCTACCTCTGCTTTTATTAACCAGTTTGGTTTTTATCCCTCCATAAAGGATTTTATCTCACGAGATCCTCCCTGCCAGGGCCGATATGCACTCCCAAGGCATGTCTGCGACTCCCACCTGCCCCCGGCCGGGATATGAAGCACCTGGGTCGGAGAGGCACCTGCAGTGCAGCGCCGCCCAGGGACCTGCAAAAACCTGCTGGTAGGAAAGCGCATGCAGATCCCCCGTGGCTGCACTGCAAATGCATGGGCTTTAAATCATTTAACAAACCAAATCATTAAACAAAATTGTAATTTCAGAATAAATGTCAATTTCAGCTTTGGTAAGCAATTTATTTCTTATTTTTTCAGTAGCCAGTTAGGAAATGGAAGCTCTCCCTGCAAAAGGTCACTGAAGACAATGCAGGAGTAAAAAAAACCCACAGAAGACTCACCAAGTTTGGAAGGTTAGAGTCAAAATGCCTGACATTTTGTACAACACCGTGAGATTGTTCACATAATTGTACATGTAATTTGGCAGACATATGTAGACCAAGGGGCAAGAAATGATAACAATGTGCTCTGTGACAATGACCAGTGTTCTCTGGTTTCACAACAAAGTGTCTGAGTGAATATCAGAACCCTCAAATAAAGGCAAGCACACATTCAACTGTTCTCTCCTCATTCTCACAGCCAGGCCTCAGTCATAGAAAACACACACCAAGCTAGCCATCACTCACTCTTGTCCACTCATTCACACTCTCACTCAGCCAAATCTTGCTTGCTCACCTTTTCTGTCATTCAGATACACACAGCTAGCTCTCACTTTCTCAATTACCCACTCGCTTATGCTGTCTCACATCTACTGCCATTCTCTCACTCACTTTTCTTTCAATACACAACCTACACTCACTCATACAGGTGTACATTATATTACCCTCTCAAACATGCACAGGTATGTTGCTCACACATACACATGCTCTTAAATTAGCCGCAGTAATACCAAGGTTTATGTGATGAAAGAAAAGGCTAAAATAATGTGTAATGCAATTAGTTAAATAACAACTAGATTCACCTGTCCCCACTCAGTGAATGTCTCACACCAATATACACACAGACAAATTTACACAAGCAGCCTCCCATTTTACCCATTGGTTAACTCTCTCACACAAATATGCACTAAAACACTAACATAATTTAATATGCTCATTTGGCAGGGTTCATGGATTTTGTGTGGTTCTACACTTAAATTAATTACCTCACTGATGGAGGAAGAGTCAGATCAAAGATTTATTGCTTCAATACATATATTTTACTTAATAATTAGTAATTACATATCAAATTATTCATACCACAGAATAAGGATATATTACAACAGAATGAAACACTTTGCTTGCTAGCCAGATATTATATGCATCAGCAATACCAGAGAATTCTTCAGGTCATGAAAAGGTCATGAGGTGAGATAAAAGAAAACTGAAAAAAGACAAGCTCTACTCCTGAGGTAACTGACCACCTTTCATTTACTTCATCTCAGGTGCATAGAACGCGTACTCCCTCAAGCACCAACACACACAAAAAACTAGCCATCTCTGAATAATTCATTAATTTATTAAATCTTACATTAATATTATCAGTTAAAAAAGAGCATCCAGTGTAACTAAGGCTTAGGTTGTACAAGCAATTCAAGTCCAACGCAGTATTTCCCTCCAAAAACATAATCTAAATCAATACAATGAAAGATGCCTCAGAATTATGGTAGCCAATCCTTTCAAGTCTGGCAAACACAGCAACACTTCACCCAATGACAGACAATATCAAATACAAAACAAACATGCATAACTCAGAAAGGTCTGGCATAGTAACACTTTATCCAATAAGAGAGAATTAAACTCAAAACAAAAACAGTATATAAATACAGTTTTTACCTCAGATCACAGTAAGACATGCACACTGTTTTCCAAACATTCCATTCAGGAGCTGTTCCAGTATCAGGGGAATAGGACCCTATATTCTAAACTCCCGACACAAATGTGTTTCAGTAGAAGGCAGAGAAGTTCGTATCCTTCAAATTTTTGGCAGATGGAGTTCAAGCTGAGAGGACAAAACTATTGGTGCACCTTGGCTTCTGTGACCACGTGGCAGTGCTCAAGGCAAAAGCAAACTGGGCGCTGTATGATGCCTTGTCTCATCCTCCAAAAGAGGGACTTACATATATGATTGGAAACTACAGGCTGGTTTCACCAAAATGGCATTCTAAATGTCAAATATATTTTAAAGCTGACACAAAAGTGTTTTTGTGCAGAAAAATGGACACACCTGAAGAGGTCATGGAGGCAGCAAAGCTATTGACCACTCCGAAGAGCACCCCACTCACACTGGGCAAAGAACCTCCAGCCGAATTCCAGCTGGTCACCATCTACGGAAAAGTTAGCAAGGTAAGCAGTTATAGTTATAATTATTATTATTGCTATGTATCAAAAACACTGATCATGCTGATCTGACTGTATAATAGTTACATATAAAAGATCCTCATTAAATGTTTAATAAGCTTACTAAATGGATTACACAGGCTAATATGTCACTTTTTTATGGTACTATATCAGTTATATAAGACACAAAGACACTGGTGTTTAGGTCTACCAACAGCAGCTTCTTTATTAGCCTACAAAAACCTAACTGCACTTTTGCTTGTCAATGGTTGCTATACTAGGAATATGTGCCTCATTTGTTGTGTTTCAACTATAACTATCTAAGAGAGACATCAACATAGCCAGTTATCTCTTACATTCTAGGTCAGTGCTCCTGTGGAGTGGAGGATGCGCAATGGTGGGGAAAGTGTGCCCCTCTGCAACATTGAACTGGAGCAACATGGCCACACGGCCAGAAATTCACTGTGGAGAGAGGTAGCCCTACAGCAGATACAGACTGGCCAGAAGCTATCAGTGACACACCTTCAGATGGGGGAAAACTTCTCCAGGGGACTGCAGATGGTCCAGTACCACAGTACCTCGCACACTACAACTGTTGAGGTATGCCACCTGTGATTAATAAAAAAAAATGTTCAGGAAACTACAGTTCCCACAGGCTACCACTTAAAACCCACCAACTTTGAAAGGGGCTCCTGAACATTATTCCTCTGAAATAGCCTATGATACTACGATAAGATGGTGGTGTTTAAGGCTGCTTGCTAGGTCCATACAGACAAAATGTACTTAACAAATGAAACTTTAATATCCAAAATAGCCTCTTGTTTGACAATAGTTATTGTGCTAGATATGAGTATAGTAATTTTAAAATGTGCGAATACTGTTTCTAACCATTTACAGTGCCCTCCATAAGTATTCAGACTGTGAAGTCAAAATTGTTAATTTTGCTCAATACTTTGTTCCATTTGAATTTGAGAAAACAAGATGAATATGAGACAAATGTACAGAATGTCAGCTTTTATATTCCATCAATGGCTTATTTCAGAATATTCCCACATCAAGCCAAGTTCCACTGCTATTTCACACTGAAACATGAAAGAATAACTAAGAATGTCTACAATGCACTTTTTATTTTACTCTTTTATACACAGGACCCTGGATCCACAGATGAAAAGACAGTGGTCCTCACAGTACTGAGCATCTGTGAAGAGGAGGAAGGCTTTACCCTCTTTACTGAGGAAGAAGGTGACCTGCAAGCGCCACAAGAATTTTTGTCTTGGACTGACCTGCCCAAGACAGAGGAACTTGTTGTGGTCCTTCCTCTTCAAATTAAAGCTGCAATAAAAAATGGTTAAGTCACACATGCTTCATTAAATTAAAACTTTTTTTGTTGTTCATTTTCATTTGTGTTACTTTACCAAGTTGTTTTTAATGGGGATTTTGCTATGACTGCTGTTTTTCTGTTCCATATTTGCACTGTAGTTGTATGTATTGTTCTACTATTTCCATTCAGTGAACTAAAACTACAAATATTTCCAATTCATGTTTTGTCATTACCAGTACAGTACTACTTTTTAAAACGCACTGCATTAAGCATGGGCACCTCTTGTGGTTGAAACCGACAACTATACATTTCTTCACCCAACAGTGGCTATTCACAAACAATTGGAATGTCGCTTTTTGTTTATCGTGATTATTCTGCTGTTACCAAATGCTAATTTAATTCTGGTATATGGTCATACATTGTGTCACTATTACACAGCAAGGCTTCCCTACATAAGGTAAAATAATATATAGTCAAGTAAGGAGCTAACTGGCTGTATGATGACAAATGCAAAACATTACCATATCCATGGTCATTTCAGAGGAAGTATTTGTCTTTACTATATGTAGATAGCTATCGGAAAATTGGCCATATAAAGGATTCTCTCCCTAGCTAGCTACGGACACAGTGCTAGCCCGTTGAAGTTAGCCGTGTTCCGATCGAATTTACGTTAGCTAGCTTGCTAACTTTTTTCCAGGCACCTTCAATAGCTCGCAAGATAACTGGGACATGCTGCTAGCTACCCTGTATGTCAGGTAACCATAGCTAGTTATCAGGACATTGGTCAGACCTCTCCCTATCTAGCAACGAACATAGTCCCAGTTTAACTTAAGCCATTTCGATCGGAAGACTGCTAAAGTTAGCTAGTGCTAATGTCCACAGCGAACTTGTTACTTAGCGTTGACTTTATCTGGCTTATTTCCTGATAGCTAGCAAGCGAGCTGACATCAGCTAGTTGCATGCAGTCTAACTACTTAGCTAGCTATCTAAGTTACTAGCTGCGGAAATGCAATGAATGCGCGCAAATTCAAACTTCACTCTGGGAAGATAGTTTGTATGATTGACAAATACCAGGACACGCCCCCAGCGTTGCGCTGGGCTTCAACGGAAAGCGCCATGTGAACATACCTTAACTCCTGAACCACAGCTACAAATGGAGCAAGAAATGGAGGAGACGTCTCTAACACAACACTTTCAACACACTTACAATTAATACTCACACATAAAAGCGCCTTCTTGATATGATTAGCTAAGTCCTGATGTAATTTGCCTTACATGGAGGACTCCAGGCTAACCCACAGCTATTGAGACATTGCGTAAGATAAACTTTGCAACCACCTCAATGCAACAAATCAGACACCAATGTGTAGGCCCAATGCAGTTACTCCAACATGTCGACGACTAGGCTAATCTGTGCGAATGACCCTTAACATAAATGTAAATGACGTAATGAAATCCAGGGTTGCTATACTAGTTGAACATGCGTTGGAAATGCACAGTAGAACATAGCCATCGGCCACACCATTAGCCATATCATTAAACTAACTTAGCAGGTCAATGGCACCTACTTTCACTGCTTTTCTAGCAGACCAATTGGCAGTCTGGCCTATAGCCAACGTTCGCAACACATAAACTAGCTCACACCATTGCAACTGTATGCCAGTGCTTATGTCCTGCACAGGTCTTTTTGGATGGAACAAATCCGACTGCACTAAAACGAGCTAAAGCTATGATATCTAAGCTAGCCGTCGTACTAAATATCATCCTGCTAACTTAATTTTTCAAAAAATACAAACGTAGGTTAGCTAGGTAGCATGAAAATTAGCCAGACATTCAGTAATGCATAGATTACTAATGCAAAAATAAAATCAATAACATTTTCTTATCTGCTAATTCCTCTTTTCACTGTCATACCTTTTTTTCATTTTGGTAATCCACCGAGTCCACGTGCACTTTGACAACTGCTGACTTGCTCGCGCAGCACGCCCATGCTGGACCAATCAGGCATGCTTCCGGTGCGATTGCAGGTGGTACGTTTTGAATAAACCGTTACAAGAGGTTGCTATGGATACACTGGCAGGCAGCTATCTCACTCTCATATCGTCACTGTAACTCAACATAGAAGAACTTCGGTTACTAATAGTTCTAATTTAGAGCAAGGAATTAGCTTGTTCCTTAACAAAACTTAATCTGTATCACTTGTCCAATTAGCTACAACAATGCAAGACAAAGCTACCCAGACACAGAAAACAATATAATACATAGTATAAACTATACCATAATCTGTGACTGCTAAACTGCATGCTAACGTGGTCTTGAAACCCCCCAACTTCAGACAATATCTAGCTTAAATATCCAATCCTCAATCAGAACTTGTTGTATATCTATTGTGTGTTATGTATAATTATGTGTTTGTATTATTTAACTATTATGCATCATTATAAAGTAAATGTATAAGTATTTAGATTTATCTTCGTGTATTATGTTTGTTTGTTAATTGTATAATACTAATTTTATAATTGTATATATTTTACTTGGCTAAGTACCATTCACACTAGCAGCATGCACTTTTTGATTTGTTGATGACTGTATCCAATCCTTGTACGTCGCTTTGGATAAAAGCATCTGCCAAATGAATGTAAATGTAAGGAGACATGGCTAGCCTGTGCTACGTTAATATTTCCAGACTTCGTACATACTGCATTAATGACCACAAACATGCTTAGCTGTAACTTGTTGCCACAAAGATGTTCGCCGGATAAAAGCCCTTTATTTTAACGCTACGTATTGCTTTTGTGATTCTACCTTTACGGCTATTGCAATGGTTTCTCCTAAGCACAGAGCCGTCAGGCAGTGCGATCTCACTCTGATACGAGAACTAATGGATCATCTGTTCGCTTTAAAATGAGGCTAGATAAGGACTTGCTACCGAAGGTAATGAAATTAAAGTTAATGTCAGGCAATACTATGCCTTCTAACTAAGAGTTCTGCTATGATTTGTTATCTTCAGTAAATGACCATATTACCATAATACTGTATGTCGGTCTAAAGAAATGTATGTTTACTTTATCACTTGACCACTTTAATGCAAAATAATAGACATAATCCCCACCCAAAAATGTTAAGAGGTTTATCCATGTATTAATATTGTCTATGATAATTATATTATTGATATGGTTGTTTTCAAATAAATACATATATAATACATTTTACAATAACAATAATCTATTAGCAGAATGACAATATTACGGTTACATGTATGCTGAAGCACAACTCGTGTGTTGGTACAGATTAAGAAGTATTATTTTACATTTCATTCATTTAGCTTCCTAAGAGCTTCCCCAAGCGGCCGCGATTTTCCGTTATGAATTCAATCCTTAGCGTTCTCATGTCAGATGTTTTTTCAGTTATACCAGGGGCGGGCAATTAAAAAAATTGAAAAAAACAAAACAAAACAACAACATTAATTTAGCAATTCCTTCAAAATAAAAGTAGTGCAATTGTATTGTGTACACCTATTAATGGTGTAGGTTTACATTTACTTTTAATTTACCAATGACCTCATGCGGGCCGGTCAGGGATAGCCAGAGCGCCGAATGTGGCCCGAGTGCCGATCAATGCCCAGGGCTGAGTTATACCATACTTATACCCTGATCACTTTGTCCAGGCAATGCATTGTCATCGTAGTCAACCATATTTGTCTTTCTGTAGAGATGACCTGTTTTGCAACTTATCATACAGCACCCGGCATTACAATGCATAAATATACATCACATTACACAATGAATCATGCTTTCACATGCAAACTCATAGGTTCCTCAGAGGCTCTAAAATATAGTTTTTATGTATTATTTCTGGTGGCACCCTTTGCCCCTCTTGCGTGAAATCTATTTTTTTATTACAGCTTAATATTTGAATGTCATTGAATAAAATGAGTTTTAAATGAACTGGTTAAATAAAAATTGCCCATTCAAATCTAAATACTACGTCTCTGGTAATTCTTACTAACTTACATGTGTGTGGGAACCCTGTAGCCTCAATAAAATTTGAATTTAGTCTTGGGGTGGAAGTCCGTCGGTGGCGTGGTCAAACACTTTTGAAAATACTTTAATTGTACGTACAGTCGGTCACACGTGTTCAGAACAACATTTCCTTTCATCAGTGTAATGTTTGCCATCAAACAGACTGGGAAGTGTATGAAGAAGCAGATACTGAAAATGTTCACTTTTGTTGAATGCTTTACAAACGCATGTAATTCCTTAGGTGTTGGCGAGGTGCAATTCAGCATATGCTGTTACAGTCAAGATTCAGTCACTGTGAGAGTTCTTTTCATTGCAGAGAGCTGTACTGCTCTCAGAATGAACCTACATGCGCACCTTACTCTTCCACCGGCCTAAATGGAGACCTGAAGTGTTGCAATTCCCAGAATGAAATATCTTCAATACATGACAATGTCAGTGAGAAAAACACAGAACTAAGTTTCCTGAGGTACTACAAGCTTGGAGACTGTAATCTTGAATCTGGCCATGAAGCCATGGGTTCCATGGTGTAATGGTTAGCATGCTTTCTGAATCCAGTGATGCGAGTTGAAATCAAGTTGAAAGTCGGTGGGACCTTTGCTCTTCTACCCAGGATATTGCTCTCTGAGTGCAATGCATTGGAAAGCAATACTTGAGCTATTGCTCTTTCAACTGTCATGTATGAGAAAATGTATTCTTCCAACAACACCTACTGTTTGGCTCATGGCTTGGGTTGTATTATATGTAAATCATTTACGCATGAAAATCAGGCCAGATGTTGCTCACTGAGTGCAATGGATAGAGAAACAAGACTTGAGATCCTGCTCTTGCCGATGAATGAGAACATCCCACGATTGTGTGTAACTAGGGTTACACTGAAAATGAACCCTATTGTTTAGCCTATGATTGCAGTTGCATCATATGTAAGTCCTAAAGACACAAAAATGAGTCAAGATGTTGCTCTGTGAGCAGGGAAATCCAGCCATCATGTGTGAAAAGGGTCACACTTGAAATGACCCAATCATATATAGCCTGTGGTTCTGGCTGCATCATATGCAGGTCCCAAAGACATGCAAATTAGCCAAATGTTGCTCTCTGAGTGCAATGCACAGATGCACAACACTTGAGCTCCTGCTCTTGCTTACAAGTGATGAAATTAAAAGGGTTACAACTGAAATTACCCCTATTGTTTGGCCTGTGATTGGGTTTCATCCTATGTAAGTCCTAAACACATGGAAATCAGCCAGGATGCTGCTCTCTGAGTGCAATGGATGAGAAAGCAGCTCGACGAAATGATGTTTAATAGAAAGTGAATACCCATATTTTCCCACAGGGTTGGTAGTTGTACTGTGGTTCATGTGGCATGTTCTTTTGTATTGCGTAGGCAGTATGGGGGCAGTGTGCTCTTTTCCAAGAGGCAGAGACACCAGACAAAAGGACCTGAGAGGTAAATTCATTCCGCTTTTAATTCTTGTGGGATCACTTTACACAGACGGCAGGTAGCAGGTCATTAACAAGAAGCGACAGCATCCTTTTGTTATTTTAATACACATTAAAGGAGTTACAGGAATATTTGTTCAAGACTGTCAAATACTCACCAGAAAGGTCTCTCAACTGGCTTCAGACTACCTAACTGTTTCCTAAAACATTTTCTTATATTCCAATGATTTAAACACAAAGTTTACATATACACTGACTTCAGAGTATGAGCCCTTTTATATCGAGTATATGGCATGGAATATATTCTCTGAATACATTTGAAATGAATGAGTCATTGGGCCAAAGTGTTTGAGGTTGTATTTAAATTGCACTCCATCTCCACTGATCACTATTCACCCCAGTTCCCAATGATATAATAGGAATTGACTTCAAGAGTTTTCTTGCATCATATTATAGACATTTGTAACTCCTCTTTATTATAGGTGGGGTCAACCCTTAGAGTATGTAATATGTAGAGACTATGACTCCAGAAAATGTCTATGGAGATAGCTACTGAAGCAGGAAGTGGAATATTTGTGGAATATTTTTGCCCAATAGACATGCTCAGTTGTGCCCTAGAGTTGTGTCAAAGAGAAAAACGCTGCAACATGAATTATAACATTTAATTGTCTCTTTTTTTGTTATACTACCATTAAAAATATTACTTACTTGTCCTAGCATTTTGACTAATACAGTCCAAAATAATTTTGTTGTCATATACAACACCATATACTGCAAGGAGTACAACAATCCACCCACCACAGAAGACCAAGAGACAGAGTTTCAGTTAGCAGAGCTTTATTAATTAAAACCAAAGCAGTTCACGAATGGCAAAGGCATTTTATTTCCCCCCATCCAGCGCCCCACCCTGCTGTCCTCCCCAGTGCCACGGGAGCGGGCTCTTGGGAGAGAGAACCTCCACAGCATGCCAAAAGCCCAACACACTGCACATGGACTCTCCTGCAAGACCACACGTGGCACCAGCATGGATGCTCCTTGGCCATCCAAGGGGGAATTTCTGTACTAGGGAGAGGGAGGTGCGCGCACGCACGCACGCACGCACGCACGCACGCACGCACGCACACACACACGACAGTACAGAAAAGAAAAATACGAGTGGGACGCAGGTTAGCTTGAGTCTTGTAGTCTTTTAGGGCACATATTGACACATATATAGCACACCCTAGAGACCAAAATAAATTTGCACAATAGTTCCTTATTCCTTGTATTAATTAGGATCACATTACTTTTTGTAATCAATCTTGTTTTTGGCCTTAAATAAGTGATACATTAAATTAACAGATATGAGCAACCAGTGCATTTTTTACCAATTTATTTTGCTCACATAAATAGACCTAAAACATGTGAACATATCAAGATAGCATGACCATGGCTGCCTTGGCACTGCTAGAGAATATTATGAATGGTATAGTGCGACATATCTTCAGGACCGTTCACGAATGACTGTTAGCAGTGCAGTGTTTTATTTTTTGGGAGTTTCTATTCAGCCTCTCTAGCCACACCTTAAACTGTATCAGGAAGTTACAGATTTGTATACAAGTAGGTGGAGTTGTAGTGCAGTTTTTACTATAGCTCTGAGACACACAGAGACGCTACTGCATCAGACTGATCTGCAATCACCTGATCTGATATTTAGTCATACCTGAAATAATGTACATATCAGAAAAATGAGCAGAAACATTGAACAAAATGGTAAGTTTGTGTCTCATTTTCATCTGTGTTAGAACTCAATAACGATAAGTGTTCAGTTTTATAACAGAGCTGAGAGTAAGTAGGAAAAGGGGGACCCCCAATATCAGAGTTTGTATTTAATAGAGCTCTCTCATGATGTTATTTATCATGACCAGATTTAGATGATGGGCAAGTGACCTGTTAATCAAAAATTTTAAAACTCTTTCAAGAAACAATGAGAAAGTATACTTATTGAATCTACCATTCCTATTTTTCATTCAGGCAAGGATAAATTTTTAGTAGACATGGTTTTTTTTCTCATTTTTTTTTTTCATTTGGCTGAAAAGGTATGTCTAATTACTGCATCATACAAATATCAATAACAGAACACTACACCAAACTACTCTAGAGTGTGGAAAGCAGGAGTGTGTTGGCCCTAATTAAAGTCTCTCCTGTCTATCTGTAGCTGAAGACCTCAGGCTGGTGTTGGTAGGGCTGAGTGGTGTTGGGAAGAGTGCAGCAGGAAACACCATCCTGGGCGAATAAATTTAAATCTCAGATCACCTCCTCTTCTCTGACCCTGATGAGTGAGAAAGGAGAAGGATTAGTGTGTGGGAGAAGAGTCGCTGTGGTGGACACTCCAGGCAGGTTCAACACTGAGCTCACAAAAATGGGTCAAGATGTTGCTCTGTGAGCAGGGAAATCCAGCCATCATGTGTGAAAAGGGTCACACTTGAAATGACCCAATTTTATAGCCTGTGGTTCCGGCTGCATCATATGCAGGTCCCAAAGACATGCAAATTAGCCAAGATGTTGCTAATTGCTGCTCTTGCTTACAAGTGATGAAATTAAAAGGGTTACAACTGAAATGACCCCTATTGTTAGGCCTGTGATTGGGTTTCATCCGATGTAAGTCCTAAAGACATGGAAATCAGCCAGGATGCTGCTCTCTGAGTGCAATGGATGAGAAAGCAGCTCGATGAAATGATGTTCAATAGAAAGTGAACACCCATATTTTCCCACAGGGTTGGTAGTTGTACTGGGGTTCATGTGGCATGTTCTTTTGTATTGCGTAGGCAGCATGGGGGCAGTGTGCTCTTTTCCAATAGGCACAGACACCTCACGAAAGGATCTGAGAGGTAAATTCATTCCACTTTCAATTCTCCTTGGATAACTTTTCACAGACGGCAGGGTAGCAGGTCATTAACAACTCCCAGGACGGCATGCAGCTGATATGCACTCGGATTGCTTACATACAATTGAAGACAATGATAATTAAAATTACTATGGCGGCCGCAGTCAACCAACACCGGAGCTTCCCAAGTTCCGTGGAAAGCTCACTCTCATCGCGTCAAAATATAGCATCCCTCCAAACCTATTACCGGGCAAAACCTCTCTCGTTAATTAAAACAAACCACATACAAATGTCACTGATTGTAAGACTGCCAGGCAAAGCTTCTGGACACAGACGCTGTCGATCTCCAGGCTGACGCCGATAGTTGCAGCAGCGTTTGCTCTAGCTTTATATGTTTTTGACGATGTCAGCGAGACTATACGGCAACAGGCAAAATCCCATTCGGATTGCTTGCATACTGTAACCAAGTGAATTTGCACTGCAGACACGTGGAAACCTAGACTTGCTAGCCTAGCCACCAGTTCGGATGATACTCATTCTTACCCATATGCCAGTTACCACAACAGAGCAGAAAAGCATACAGAACGTCCTTTAATTTGCAGATTCACAGGCTGAATGAACAATAATAACGACCTTTTGCCAGCCCTGGACTTTTGCATGAACCCTTATGTCGTTTTAACATTAACAATTCCAGTTTCTTTCTCTTTTCATTAACAACACACTTTCTTTCTCTTTAACATGAACAACTCACGTTCTTTTTCCAACATTCACACGTCATTTGTCCCGCCCCCAAAACCTCATCCCCCTGCCTTATTTGTTTTTTTTTAGACAGGTTCCGTTCCCCACCGTTACAATACAAATGAAGTAAACGATGGTTAATATTACTACGGCGGCCACAGTCAACCAACACCGGAGCTTCCCAAGTTCCGTGGAAAGCTCGCTCTCATCGCGTCAAAATATTGAATTTCTCCACACCAATCACCGGGCCAAACCTCTCTCCTTAATTAAAACAAACCCATTGTCACTCCTCATTCAGCATCATATCCTCTGCAAGCCGAATTCTAATTGTAAGCCTGACAGAGGAGACCCACAGCGATGTTTAAATGTAAATCCAACGTTATTTGTGCTTCACTTTGTAATGTTTTGTATCTGCTGTGCTGTTGTGGCTTTTGACTGCTTATTGCTTATTTGAATTGAGCCTACAAATGCATGCTTCTCATTGGCTAATGCAACTTCACTGTGAGTTTTGCTTTGGATGAGAATTGCAGATGCTACAGGTTACATTTGGCCAAGTGAACGGTACAGCACTACCTTAAAAGTTATTTTTTGGTAAAGAAGAAGAAAACAATAGGTGAGATCATAACCGTTCTCATGCATTAATAATACATGATATGTCCCTTATGTAACAAAACCTTGGCAACAGCTCAGCCAGTGTTTAGTCTTCAATGAGACAGTTGCAGATAATAACATGTTCACGTTTTCGTAATGTCATTGTTATTATATAAATAATATTGCACATAATTGGATAGTTTTTGTATTAATAATATGAGTTACAAGTATATTTCTGTCTTTTTTTCTTATGATTATGCATGAATATCAAAAATGTAGGTATATACCACCATCCTTCCACTCCGAGACTGGCCATCCCCTTTGAATTTTTTTATTTTGTTTTTTACAAATACACTGGGTATACTAGAAAACATAAACACCTGTGAGGTCTCCACTGCCGTTTTCTCCCTGATGGCTCTGGCCTCTACTCACTTTGTGAAGAAGTCTGTGGCCGTCAAACAGTATGGCTTCCCATTCCTTGATGTCTTGAATGGCCCAATGAGGTCGACACCTGAATTTGTACAGACAGACAGAGGAAACTCATGAATCAATAGCTCTACATTTGACTGCAATGCAAGCTTTCACACGATGAATGGTAATACCAATAATGTTCCACGGTGCCACTGGTTTGATCGGCTTCACCTCTGGTGCCTCCGTCTTCACCCGATCAAACTTTTGGCACGGGACGCAGGTGCTGATCTACAGGTAAAGGTGCAGTAAAGCAAAAAAAGCTGTATTAAACTCCAGAAAGGTTTTGACTGAGGTTATAATTACACTTACAGTACAGTTTCTATTGTAAATGCATAAAAATGTTTAAAGATATACTAGATACGATTAGGCTGTACCACAGCTATCATTATAATACATTATACATTTGAGACATTATGTATACAATATCATTGTAACACATTGTGAGGCATTTTATGTCACAATAAAACCATGCAGTGCACATTTGAGACAGGAACTAATATGGATCAACTTACCCATTACTCCACATCCTCTCTGATGTTATGCCAGTAGAACCGCTGCCTAATCTTCTCCACCACGCAGTTACGTACAAAGTGGCCAGCGTGGACCTCCGTGAGGATGGCCACCTTCTCCTCCTCGGAGAGTAAAACTCTCCTCAGGGACGAGCCATCCGTCCCCATGTAGTACAAGATGTCACCTGCAAGGAAGAAATATAGGGATACATCCATTTAGTTGCTACTGCTGTGATGGATCAGCTAGATCATCACAGGATCGACGGATTCCTTGTGTTTGTTTATGTGAAATCATGACTCCAAACAGCAGAATGACAGTAACTGACATTTCAATGCATAAGAAGAGCTGGTGTGGACCAGAAGCGTGATTGGCTCAGGTATCCTGGGTATCAGTCAAAGTGAAATACCTCATGGATAGACACTGTCGATTTTGATTGCGGGAGGAGCGGATTAACTGTTCCAATTTTCTTAGCATCTCCTCCTTCCCTACCCAAGCTCAGCCATTCATTCTTCCCAACAGCAATCAGGCTCCTTTCTTGTGCTCAGAACAGCTGATTCCATCAGGCAAATCACCTGTGAGTCCTGTCCACCTAGGCGTATGTCCTGGGTAAACTGGCCTTCTGGCTACAGAATCCCATTTCATTTGTAGTTTTCCTATTTTTCTTATCAAACACCATCCAAATCCTGTTAATTTAGTCTTACCGGGAATCTATACTTTGTAGCTCCCATTCGTGACCAAAAAAAAAAAAAAAACATTTGGCTAGCCAGAGTAAAAATAAAAGTATAGTCCATACACACACATATACACACACACACACACACACATATACACACACTTTTCCTTCCATTTTTTGTTGTTCCTTCCTGCCCAGGAAGTAATATTTTCTCATATTTCACTCCCCCCACCTAGCTGAATCTCAAAGGGGTAGTGTCACATGCAAGTGTTGTTGTTTTTTTGGGTTTTGAACCAGTCCATCACTTTGTGTGCTCTGTTGACACACACACACACACACACACACACAAAATACAGACAATGGGCAGAAACAGAGCACTCACACAAGCACATATTTTTCACAACTGGGCTCAGGGATCGACAGTGGATGGGCAATTAGCAGCACCAAGAGCATAGGCTTTGCGGGCCAGGGATATTTGACTCCTGGCTAGACCAAGCCATAAACTATGCCGCTGTTTAGTTTGCTCCTTGTCCAGGGCACGGCTGTCCAAGGACGGCTCTCCTTTTCGGGGAATAATCAATTTACAGCAGAGGAGAGGTATCTGAATGAAACATCCATTTATTCATTTCACATTAGATGAACGCCACAGACAGGAATTTCTATCCACTAAACATGACTTTTTCAGGTGCATATAATTAGGGTTACACGTAAAATGGCCCCTATGGCCAATGGTTGGGGTTATGTCACATGCAAGTCCCAAACATGGGAAAAGCAGCCAGGATATTGCTCTCTGAGTGCAATGCATGGGAAAGCAATGCTTGAGCTACTGCTCTTGCAACTGTCATGTATGAGAAAATGTATTCTTCCAATGACTCCTACTGTTTGGCTAATGGCTAGGGTTGTATTATATGTAAATCACTTACACATGAAAATTAGGCCAGATGTTGCTCTCTGAGTGCAATGGATAGAGAAACAAGACTTGAGATCCTGCTCTTGCCGACAAATGAGAACATCCCACGATTGTGTGTAACTAGGGTTACACTGAAAATGACCCCTGTTGTTTGACCTGTGATTGCAGCTGCATCATATGTAAGTCCTACAGACACAAAAATGAGTCAAGATTCTGCTCTGTGAGCAGAAACATCCAACTATCATGTGTGAAAAGGGTTTCACTTGAAATGACCCCCTATTGTTTGGCCTGTGATTGGGTGTCAAGTCCCTATGTAAGTCCCAAACACATGAAAATCAGCCAGGATGCTGCTCTCTGAGTGCAATGGATAAGAAAACAGCTTGATAAAATGCATTATGAGGAATAGAAAGTGAATGCCCATATTTTCCCACAGGGTTGGCAATTGTACTGTGGTTCATGTGGCATGTTCTTTTGTACTGCGTAGGCAGCATGGGGGCAGTGTGCTCTTTTCCAAGAAGCACAGACACCTGAGGAAAGGATTTGAGAGGTAAATTCATTCCGCTTTCAATTCACGTGGTTCTCTTTACACAGACGGCAGGTAGCAGGTCATTAACAAGAAGCGACAGCATTCTTTGGTTATTTCAATACACATTAAAGGAGTTACAAAAATGTTTGTTCAAGACTGTCAAATACTCGCCAGAAAGGTCTCTCAACTGGCTTCGGACGCTAACAGTTACAGGAGTGTTTGTTCAAGATTTATACATGTTTTAAACTTCACATATAACCACATACTAATGCCACTGATTGTCACGGAGAGCATTACTAGTACGACAAATACACACACACAAACGTTAACTGTGTTGTACTGGCAAAACTTTTGGACACAGACGCTATTATTCTCCAGCTTGACGCCGGTAGTTGCAGCAGCGTTTGCTCTAGCTTTATATATGTTTTTGGTTACGTCACAGAGACTGTACGGCAAGAGGCAAAATCCCATTCATGTCAATGACAGTAAGGTTAGTGCACGACTCCTGTCTCGTACTGGCAAAGAACTTCATCCTCTAACCACACATTAATGACACTGATTTTCACGGCGAGCCTTACTAGTACGACAAATAAGCACACCAAGGTTAACTGTGCTGTACTGAAGAATCTTATCAAGTGTAAAAATAGCTAGACATCGATGTGTACAATTTGCCTGCCTAGCCGGATCCTCACTACTCACAACGCACCTCCTACGACTGCAAGCAGCTGAAATACACTCGGTTTGCTAACATACAAATGAAGAAAACAATGATTAAGCTTACTACGGCCGCTGGCAACCAACACCGGAGCTTTCCGAGTACGGTGGCCAGCTCGCTCTCATCGCGTCAAAATATAGCATCCCTCCACACCCATCACAGGGTCAAACCTCTCTCGTTCATTAAAATAAACCCGTTGTCATTCCTCATTCAGTGTCGTATCCTCAGCAAGCCAAATTCTAATTGTAAGACTGCCAGGCAAAACTTCTGGACACAGACGCTGTTTATCTCCAGGCTGACGCCGACAGTTGCAGCAGCGTTTGCTCAAGCTTTACGTATGTTTTTGATTGCGTCACAGAGACTGTACGGCAACAGGCAAAATCCCATTCGGATTGCTTGCATACTGTAACCAAGTGAATTTGCACTGCAGACACGTGGAAACCGAGACTCGCTAGCCTAGCCACCAGTTCGGACAATACTCATTCTTACCCATATGCCAGTTACCACAACAGAGCAGAATAGCATACAGAACGTCGTTTAATTTGCAGATTCACAGGCTGAATGAACAATAATAACGACCCTTTTGCCAGCCCTGGACTTATCTCTACACCGCCCCGAGTCTGTGCACACTCGTTGCCCGGGATGCTTAGCTTAGCTTAGACGTTGTCGGTGACTTGCTGAGCCGCGGACGTCCACTGTAGCCGCCGGTGAAAAGTGAGCCTCTCCCGCCTCCGCTGAGCATTAGCGATCCAACTGCCAGAGTCCTCTTATTGTTGCTGTCTTGCCCGTCTTTTGCATGAACACTTATGTCCTTTTAACATTAACAATTCCAGTTTCCTTCTCTTTTCATTAACAACACACTTTCTTTCTCTTTAACATGAACAACTCAAGTTCTTTTTCCAACATTCCCACGTCATTTGTCCCGCCCCCAAAACCTCATCCCCCTGCCTTATTTGTTTTTTTTTTTTTTTGTTTTTTTTTTTTCAATCAGGTTCCGTTCCCCACCGTTACAATACAAATAAAGTAAAAGATGGTTAATATTACTACAGTCAACCAACACCGGAGCTTCCCAAGTTCCGTGGAAAGCTCGCTCTCATCGCGTCAAAATATTGCGGTGCAAGCTTTCATATGTTTGCTCCTCCCCTTTGTAGTGTGAACTGCCAATCTCCTCACTGGAACCACATTTCCACACCCCAACAGTGCAGGAAATATCAGCGTACTTGTTGGAATTATATTTCCGCCTCCCCCATGTCATGTGAACTGTCAGTGGTTCTCATGCTACCACAGGTATGGTTATGATGGGTTAGGGCCAGGGGCATCACCAGACCCGATCTCAGTGGGGCACACGCCCCAGTAACAATCTGTGGTGCCCCGGTAAATGGTCGTGGAAAAATAACATAGCTCCCAAGGGGGGGTTGACCCCTGGTCAGCCTAATCAACTGTCAGTAGCTTTGAATAAAAGTGTCAGCTAAATGAATCTGAAAGTAATGTAACGCAACTAGCCTATTGTCTTTGCTGATGCATTCCCCGCATGAGGATGTGAGCACTAGGGTTTCGCGCCCCAGAAGGGCCTCAAATCTAGCAACACCCCCTCTGCTTTAGGGCCCTAAAGCAGAGGGAAGGTTTTTTGAAGATTATAAAATTGCATGTTAGGGGCCTCAATATCATCCAAAACAACCAAATGAAATGTGTGAAAGATGCTGATATTTCTTATGTTTTATACCGCCAAAACAACCTGGGCTCAAATTGACCCCAGGGGACACCGATGTGTACAAAATGTGTACAGAACATTGAAAACATATCATCATGTTCACCCAGTTGTCCCCAATAAATTAGGAAAAGTCGTGAAATATGAGGCAAAAAAACAAAGTCATAATCCATTGAAACATTGAATGGGGTCACATGGACCCCAATGATAATAGGAGGGGTTACACTCCTGCTTAAAAGCCTGACCTCCATTTTACCGAGGGGCCCCCAGCCTTAAGCCTCTCTCCCGATACCTCATTCTCAGCCCTAGGCGCCAGAACCGCGGGCA
>JAFBMS010002477.1:0-28443 GCA_019788955.1 Albula glossodonta
GCCTGTGGGTTAGTCTGCTATAAAGCATTACCTTTGTACAGGATATTTTTTTTTTCAGTTTCACAAGTTGTTTAATTTAACAGATGAAAAAAACAACAACTATGACATAATGTCATTGTATGCTATGATTTACGTTTGAATTTTGCCACAGAGGACATTGCTATTGTCTTGAAAATCTAACATTACCACAACTGTATGACATGGTGTTAATGCAATATATAATATTGTAGAATATAAAAAATAATTGGTTTCAGTAACCTGTTGATATATGGAAAACTCGCAACTTCTATGAGCGAGTATTGTACTTAGCAAAGACATTCATTAAAATGAAGTTTTTTTATTCAGTGTTCATTACTTATTCTTTTTTTAAAAAAAAAAAAAAAAAAAAAAAAAACAGTTTGGTCAGAATAAAAGGCTACATAATTTCTGGTTTTTTTTTTATTCAAAGTAGTAATATAATATAATAAGAGTAGAGTAATATAATAATGGCAATTACAGTTACGACTTTCAAGTATCGTCTCATAAGCACTCTTTCGACAAGTACACGTAAAATAGGACAGTGGTAAACCTACTAGTGACACAATATACCCTTTACAGTTCTTGAACAAAACTTCCTCTTCTGTATTGCACTGCTATTCGTAAAAGTGACTATTGCTGTTATAGAATACAACATGACAGAATTCTTGGATTTCGACGGTTTTCACAACAATTTCGGTTCAGCTCCACTACCGGCATTCGTTGAAATAGCAACCACTCCAAACCTGGCATTCACATTCTGAGTTAGTGTCATGTTTAGATAGCCTTCACTAAGTAAGTTGCTACGGGAGATCTGTTAGTACATTAGTGCCTTGCTTTTACGATTAGTTTATTTAACATTAACCTCTCCAGACAAACGTGTAACTATTTATCACATATACGTACAACATCAATCGGTTCTTACCATTCCGTTGTGGAGACCCCAGGTTTGAATACCATCTTATGATTCTAAAATCCTCATTGGAGAAATCACATCTTCACGTCAGGAAGTAAAGACACTCGGAAACAGAACTGCTGTGTGTTTGTTGATGTGTTTTTCTGTTTGTTTGTTTAGTCCTAACGTTATATTAGTAAAGTATTCGCCGTCGCAGAGCTTTCCAAAGAGGAGAAGCTCTCTACGCGATGCCCGCGCGCAGCCAGACGAGGAGCGTGTGCGCAAAGCGAGCTCGAGGAAAGCTTTGAGCGCGTGGAGCACGCTGAAGTGGACATAGAGCGTCCGCTTCATATAACCCGTCAGGCTGCGCCTTCAAGTCCCTCCTCTCTCTCTCTGACTCCAGTATCGATATGGGAAGCAAATCGGCTGTAAAACCCGAGCGCGCGGAGAAGCACTCGCCACGGGCAATTATGTTGCAGCATATGAGACTAAAGGACACTTAAAGTGAGAATTAAATCGCCTCCAGGTGCCATGGTAGCAAAATGCAAACAGCACGGAAGTCACCCAATGGTAAAGGCATGCAGTGCCAAAACATTCTTCCACTTTCGTGAATGCATATTTATTTGATTTTTTTTTCTCCTGTTCATGTTTATACCAACGCAGTCTCTATGGTAATTCAAGCAGTAATTTAATACACTTTAAGTTTAGTTACAAACGAGAAACTACCCAAATATTTACAACGAAATCGCTTCAGATTATGCAAGATAGGGCGTCAGAAGCCGATATTCTGGTCTTCACACTGAAATTTGAATTCAACGCTCTGGTGATATTGTAAATAAATCGTGATCTACATAGAAATAATTGACAAACAGTTTCATTTCAGACCACTGAGATTAAATGTTATTTTTATTTTTCAAATTTCTTTATTTCACATATATATCTGTGAAAGGTTTTTTGGTCTCTCCTGCTTACTCCAGAGACACATAGAGAAGGAACTGTAGACTCTAAAAATCTTTAATTCATCTCTTAATTTCAACCAAATAATTTACTTCTCAGATTAAATTGTAATGTTATACATCAGATATAGCAGGAATCAAACAAAATGACCTTACATCCATGCTGTCAGATTGGCATTACTTCTGGTATTAAATCAATAGGTTTCTTTCTAGAGTGGTGTATTCAGAGATAAAATGATTAGAAATTAATGTATATTTTCACTACCAAGAGCTTATTCATGATGTCAACATAAGAAACAAAATTTCTGTGCACAATAGATCTTCTAGAGAAAATAGATCCTGAAACGCAAGGCAATGTTCATCATTTTGCCTTTCTTGATATCTGGATGTTTTTATTTTGGATAGGTGGCTCTGACATCATTGTGTAAGGTATGTGAAACGGCAGAGCTGTTAGTGTTTTGCTGCAATCAGCCTGATTTTGTTTTGGAATCTTCGCAGTCCACGTTACCCCCACCTCTCTTTCCCTTTCCTGTAAACCTCCTGGCATTAGGACCCTCAGGACTGCATAATCAGTCCGATTATGTCAGTAATTGTGCTCTCATGTTCATTTACATTCACTTTCAGTGAAACTGTTTGTTAGGTAATGAAAGTTTAGACACAACTGGCAATGACCCATAACTGCAGTGTGTTACGAGTAATAAACATTATGGAAAAAACCTGAATTCAACCATCTTAAGTGACAGTAAAATCTAAATTTAGGATGAATTGTAAGAAAATGTAATTATGTCTTTATTTAGCACACTTAGTGTCACAAAGTAAATATTTATATAATATAAAAGTTTGACAGCATATATACAGACCTTTTAGAACCATGTAGACTGCACTTCATGATAATAACTGAAATGGCGAAGCTTTTTTGGGTATAATATCTGGAATGCAATCAAATTCGTGCGTATCGTAAAGCACAATGAAATCACTTTGATGCTAAAATGTTTCCCTTATTAGAAGCCTTTTTCACAACAGTTGATACCAGTGTTGTGGGAAAGCCAACTACTCTATCATTTCAGCCAGGAAGACAGTGTAATTCCTAGTGTGCATGGCAACACAACAAATCAACATAATACTTCAGTTTTTTCTCAAGTCTAAACATTTGTTTTGAAAGAACTGTCAAGAAAATAAGTGTCAAGAAACAGCCACTCCAAAATCCAAAGGTAAATGTAGCCTTAAGATTTACAACCCAAGTCTGATTGGCTGCCAAATTCTGGAGGGAACTGCAAGAGAAAAATCGAGGAAGCACTTAAACAGCTTTACCTGCCAAAAGCAGGAATTGGATTTCATTTCATGGCACTTGAAAGATCCGGAATCATATGTCAGACACCTCCCTGCTGGTCGTGTGCGAGGTGCAGTGAAAATGAGCCCTGCAGTGGATGGCTCTTGCTTTTTATCATCACAAGCGCTCGTCCTTAGGTGTGCAAGTAGAGTAAATTACATCCAGAGACCTCCATTTAATTACCAAGTAAAGGACTCTGATCAACTGTGGTTATTGGTTGTCGTGAATTTTGCTATTTTAGCTCTTCCAGATGTTATTCATAATGCAGTCATCCTGTGATTCCTATTTTTATATTTTACATTTTACAGACACTCTTATGCAGAGCAAGTTATATTTTGAGTTTGTTATTTTTTTATTTTATTTTTTTACATATAATCAGCTTACATAGCTGAATATATACAGAGACAATACAGTTTAAGTTTCTTGTGGGAGTGCAACATCAGTGCAATAATGGGAATCAAACCTGCAACTCCACAGTAACAAAAGCAGCTTTCGCTTGCCATTATACCACACTGCTTTGCCCGGTGCTGTCAAAAGCAAAAACTTTCAGGTCACTCCATTTGTTGTATGCTGTTGGCACTCTCACAGAAAGTTGTGGTGAAAAATTGAAGTATAAAACTGCTATGGGCATCTTTCATCTTGGAGTAGTTTTTAAAGTGAATTTTTCTCAACAAACTCCAAATTCTTCAAAGTCCAGCATCATTAAGATCAATGTAGACAGCACAAATAAACAAGAAAAGAAGCAATATTTTTCAACCAAAATTACCCACCAGTACCTTCAAACCAATCCATTTGGCCATTTGACTCCATCAGTTTAAGACCCTTTGTAACACAGAGCTGCATCTCCAGCTAGGACACAAATGTTGAGAAAGTCACATGTATTTGGGGGTGTCTCACGAAATGCAGTGTCCCCTCAAAACACGTGGCACAGTGACTCACCGCATGGCTTTGAGTGTGACTGAGCCATTGGTGTGGTGAGATGTGATTGGCTGTGCTGTAGCTTTACCCATGGCCGTTGGGTTTCAATGTGGTGAGATGTGATTGGCTGTGTTGTAGCTTTGCCCATGGCCATTGGATTTCAGTGTGGTTTTCTTCACCTCCTCCCCCAAGCCTGATGTCTACAGCGGGTTCACTGTGGAGCTCTAAAACAATGACAGCACTACTGAGCTGGGACACCATAGAGCAATTTGATAAACTAATCTGGATGAAAACAGGCAGTGAAAAGTGATTTTAAAGCACTATCTTCTATGCCATAATATTTTTTTGTGTTGGGGCCATATTGGAAGTTCCCATATTGGAAATGTTTTTCTTTTGCTTTTTTTGTGTTCAGAAAATATTTTTTTATTTAACCTTATAAGTCAGCTGAGAAAGAACTGTAGTATTTTGCAGTAACAGCCTGAGGGGTGTGATGTGAAGCAGATTCACTTTGGTAAATATTATAAAGATAACTCTGCAAATGAAATTATGTAACTAACTCTTAATCAATTTATTATATTCAAAATACACAATAAAAGCTAATGAATATCTGGCCATGAGCTATAATTTTCTCTTAAATTTTTTGCATGTTGACATGGTGATCAAAGTTAGCCAGCCTCATAGTATACCGCTCTGGTGATGTAATGTACGCAGAGAACACAAGGGACTGAGTAGCTGGGGGTGGTAAAATGGACAGATGTAGACAGCGAGTTTTTGTGGGGATTTGAGCAGGACATTGGAGTTTACACCCCTGCTCTTCCAAAAAGTGGAACCTTTAATGACTGCTGTGAGTTAGTACCTCAACCAAAAGAAAGCACATTCTACAGCAAACTGGCACATGTCAGTGCTGGGGACCTGGAGCCCCAGGATTCTGAGGGAACAGGGGTACCGTTACTGGACCAACAACGCCTCCACCAGCCCATCCAGGCGCTAGCAAAGCCTGCACCTGGACATCTCCACAGGTGCATCTTGAACAGGACCGTACTCCGGCAGCACAGAACTGGAGCACAGGCATCTGTCCAGCTCACTCCCTGCCAAACCTCTGACTATTTTCCACAGTATTAAGCAAATCTTACTCTAATGACAACTTCACTTTCATTGCCTTACAGAGTAAATTTATTTAGTCATTGCATAATTAATTGTTGGCTATTCCAGCATCTAGCTGAAAGTAGGAGATCGTGCTTTTCCAGTAATAGCCCCAAAGATCCATTACAATCTGCCATTATATATTAGAACATCTTTCTACAGCAGTTTCATCTTTAAACCAAAATTTAAGATATGCTTTTTGTAGATTAACTGTTAGTTTATTGAAATTTGCTCGCTTAATTGCCTGATCTACTGTATGTATATTGTAATTGTTTTTATTATCTGAATATAGCAACAGCTTAACTTGTTTTGTTCTAATGTGTTTTTTGGATCCAGTGTTTTTCATCATTTTCAATAGATTTTTTTAATTGCTTTGTGCCATCTTCCCGGAATAAATTCTGTAAAAGTATATAAATAAGTGAATGTAACAGGTGGATGACCATGGGCACCACCCTGCTGAGTCCAGGGAGAGTACTGATGCAGTACTGACCCTCTGACCCCCGGCCAGGGAGAGTACTGATGCAGTACTGACCCTCTGACCCCCGGCCAGGGAGAGTACTGATGCAGTACTGACCCTCTGACCCCCGGCCAGGGAGAGTACTGATGCAGTACTGACCCTCTGACCCCCGGCCAGGGAGAGTACTGATGCAGTACTGACCCTCTGACCCCCGGCCAGGGAGAGTACTGATGCAGTACTGACCCTCTGACCCCCGGCCAGGGAGAGTACTGATGCAGTACTGACCCTCTGATCCCCGGTCAGGGAGAGTACTGATGCAGTACTGACCCTCTGACCCCCGGCCAGGGAGAGTACTGATGCAGTACTGACCCTCTGACCCCCGGCCAGGGAGAGTACTGATGCAGTACTGACCCTCTGACCCCCGGCCAGGGAGAGTACTGATGCAGTACTGACCCTCTGACCCCCGGCCAGGGAGAGTACTGATGCAGTACTGACCCTCTGACCCCCGGCCAGGGAGAGTACTGATGCAGTACTGACCCTCTGACCCCCGGCCAGGGAGAGTACTGATGCAGTACTGACCCTCTGACCCCCGGCCAGGGAGAGTACTGATGCAGTACTGACCCTCTGACCCCCGGCCAGGGAGAGTACTGATGCAGTACTGACCCTCTGACCCCCGGCCAGGGAGAGTACTGATGCAGTACTGACCCTCTGACCCCCGGCCAGTTTATGCAGGTCTGACTCAGGATGGTCTGAGGAGTTCGGCTTCCGATCATAGTCAGATAACTCGATTGTCTGGGCTTTAGCATGCTGCATCACCCTGCATGACCGCCATTCACAGGGAGTTTATCTTACCGAAAAAGCCACTTAAGAGCCCTTTTTTATCTTCCTCATATATGGGCTACATTACTGTGTCTTTGTGAATTCACTTGGAGAGTGTTTACATTTCCGTCTAATTATTCTGATATTCTGGGGAAGTGATTTTTCTTCTCTAAGTGTAGAGCTCGAGAAAAAGGTCAAAGTTCATTTGCTACTGGACTCTTTTGCGCCATACTGAGAGGGACTCCGTGGGGAAATGTGTTCTGAAGGTTCCACAAAGAACCCGATATCAGCTTTGAAGGAGGAATCTGGTATCCAGGCAACATTTGTCTATACAATTTAAAAAGAGAATTCAGTATTCAAATGGATATAATCTTTTCAAATACTCAAACTGAATCAAATCGTGGGGGAAGTCAGAAGTTTCATGATGCATTAAATTGTTTAGTTACAGAATGTGAGATTAGAGATTTTACACCACGAGTTGTAACACATGTTGGGGGGGAATTTATCCACTCCACAGCATGATATTCACGATGTAGAAACACTTACACTGTAGTATTTCTGATACATTACACTAGCTGCTGAGTAGGTTCTATTATCCAGAATGAATTAAGTACCATTTGACAAAGCGTGATTTTAATATTCATGTTTGAAGTAAGACCTCTGACTCTCTCATTGAAACAGGTAGAAGGTGTGGACAGGCTGAATGCACTGTGAAGCAGCCATGTCATTGATCTCTGTCCCCCTGTGACTCGCCCGTGTCGGTGCCTTTGAGTGCCTGCACGTCACACCCATCACACAGTTCTGTAGACTCTCAGCAATTACTCTGCATCAAAGAAACACATTTTTTATTTAAAGCTGAGACATGCGCTTAGTTTTCAGTTTTTAGCTAAAGACACAGTTTTTTTAAGAGATGAAAGGAGAGAGGCCGTGTTCTAAGAGGAGGAAGAATAAATCAAATTCTGACAAATTTCCAGACCAGAAAAAAATGAATTTATCATCATAAGGACTGCCATATAATCCCTCATTACTTTCTCCAGTTTGGCGTTTTCTGCTTTTGATGCGTTCTGCACTTTAAACTGAAATGATTAACCTGGGTGCTGAGAGGCTTCACTGTGATGCATTTGGGTGTAATTTCATGCTTCCTTATGGTTTTATTGAGGCTGTGAATTTCAAGGCTGTTGGAACCACTGGGCGGCTTTGACAGGTACAGTAGCAGCTCAGGGTGGAACCCAAACCTGCCTGTGCCCTCTCTCTCTACCCTCTCTCCCTGTGCCCCCTCTGTGCCCCCTCTCTCTCTACCCTCTCTGCCTGTGCCCCCTCTGTGCCCTCTCTCTCTCTACCCTCTCTGCCTGTGCCCCCTCTGTGCCCTCTCTCCCTCTACCCTCTCTGCCTGTGCCCCCTCTGTGCCCTCTCTCCCTCTACCCTCTCTCCCTGTGCTCCCTCTGTGCCCTCTCTCCCTGTGCCCCCTATGTGCCCTCTGTCCCTCTACCCTCTCTCCCTGTGCCCCCTCTGTGCCCTCTCTCCCTCTACCCTCTCTCCCTGTGCCCCCTCTGTGCCCTCTCTCCCTCTACCCTCTCTCCCTGTGCCCCTCTGTACCCCCTCTGTGCCCTCTCTGCCTGTGCCCTCTCTCCCTCTACCCTCTCTGTCTGTGCCCCCTCTGTACCCTCTCCCTCTACCCTCTCTCCCTGTGCCCCCTCTGTGCCCCCTCTGTGCCCTCTCTGTGCCCTCTCTCCCTGTCCCCCCTCTGTGCCCTCTCTCCCTCTACCCTCTCTCCCTGTGCCCCCTCTGTGCCCCCTCTCCCTTTACCCTCTCTCCCTGTGCCCCCTCTGTGCCCTCTCTCCCTCTACCCTCTCTCCCTGTGCCCCCTCTGTGCCCTCTCTGTGCCCTCTCTCCCTGTGCTCCCTCTGTGCCCTCTCTCCCTGTGCCCTCTCTGTGCCCTCTGTCCCTGTGCCCCCTCTGTGCCCTCTCTCCCTCTACCCTCTCTCCCTGTGCCCTCTCTGTGCCCTCTCTCCCTGTGCCCCCTCTGTGCCCCCTCTGTGCCCTCTCTCCCTGTGCCCCCTCTGTGCCTATGCATCTTCTGAACCTCAGACACTCAGTCCCTCTGGCATACCTCAGCTCTAAGTTTCTGTTAAATTCTGAGATAGGGTTGGTGTCTCAGTGCTGCAGTGTATACACACTGTCTAAAATTACTCATTGGTATTTTTGTCTTGAGTTGATATCATCATGGTGAGGGCAAAGCCAAATTCCCAAAAAAAATGGATAGGAAAATGTGATCTACTCTAATGATAACAGCGGCTTACCCAGAGAGAGAGAGAGATTAATACACTAGTCATCATTTATGTTATTTCAACAGGAAAAAAGTTTTAAAACAGTGAGTATAATTACACAATGACAGAATATAAATACCTAAATGAGGGAGAAGTCAGAAAAGGAAAACAAACGTAGCATGAAATATTTCAAAGTAAGAAAGTAAAAGGAATGAATTAAGGGGCTAATTGTATGTGCTGTAGTTTACTTTAATTACAAGTTTTTAATAGCTTTTTAATTATTAGCAGTAGAGGAGGTATATGAAGTAGTATTGTTTATTTTTGTAGCCATATTTTCATTACTGTGGATTATTACAGATATCAGCCAAAGCAAACCATCATATTGAATAGCATATGCAAGTGATTCTCCAGGCGCTTCCACAGAAACTCAGGATTTAAAGATGCAATCTTTTGATATCAAACCATTTCCCAAACCAAATCAAATTATTTCCCTAAACACCTGCATGTGGGGTCTGACCTTCCTCCCAAAACTGAGCGAGGGTGGTGACTATAAACATCCCCTCCTTAAGCAAAAAAGGGTGGCAGCGACTTCAAAAAGACAGCAAACAAGTCTAGGAAGAATACATAAATAAATATCCGTATATATATATTTCTGGGTGTCATTGCATGTTAAATATATGATTTTATCCTGATTCAATGAGATTACATGCCAGATGCTTTATAATATCTCATTACACTGAGACCTGCGGTAATTAATTTTGACGCTGGGTGTTTATCTGTCAGCTCCGGCTCACTGGGACTCATAATGACTGTCGCTTCCGCACTGTATTTAAGAGCAGATTTGGTCTTAATGGATTCTGCAGAAACGACACAGACCCATGGCACCTCTTGTTCCTCTGAATCCTGTGCCAGCCGGCCCCCCGTCATGCACGTGCCCCCCCCCCCACAACCCTTCCTCACCCCCCCATCTGCCAGCCCCCACCCCTTCACCACAACAGCTGCTCTGAAAGTCCTCCTGTCCCGTAAATCGTTGGGTTGTGTCCAGAGGTGAAGCACTCCCCAAGAGCATTGAGTACGTCGCCCAGAGGGCTCCCTCTGCATCCTGCAGGGTGGTCAAAGCCTGTCATTTGTGAGGGCAGAAGAGGGCTGTTCAGCACTCCGTCTCTGCGGGGCTTCAGTCAGCACCTGGCCACACCTGCCCAGCTCATCACTATCATTCCGCTGTGGCTTCACTTGACGCGTTTTTTGCTGAAGCAATGCAGTTTCTGAAGCATTTGGAGTTCAACTGGTATGCAGTCTGGCATGAATTAAATCCTGATCCAGTATAACATCCTGGGATTCCTCTGTGTATATCATATGAGATCATTTCCTGTGTTCGTGACTCACGCTGTAGCACGGTCATTTTTGGAGGTCAGATGATGTAAATTGAGAGAAATATGTCCATTGTAGACATTAGAATACTCTTACATCATTGGCTTTCCCTCTTCTACACAAGGACCAAAATATATTTTATCAACTTACATCAAAACTTGTCACGTTTGTAGGAGGCTTCCAATGTAGGACAGCTCCTAAAACATTCCCAATCCCATATTATAAAGACCAAAGAAATCCCTGCACATTGGACCTTTCATACATTATCAGTGTTTTCTCCTGATGAATCACGCGTCTTTGGGAGGGGGTGTGTGAAATGATAAAGCGCCCATCCGCTCTATGAGGGGCTGAATATGTGGAGCTGAGATGCTGGGATCTACTGATCAGCGTTAGCACCTGAGACAGACCACTGAGCTCCATCACTGCCTGAGCAAGGCACACCGTCTCTCCTTCCCTTTCATTACATTTACATCACAATCGTTCATCAGATGCCCCTCTGGACGGACTTATGCAGCGTGCGTTTTCACGCACTACCCAATTATACTGCAGGGCACTTTCACTGGATCAGTACAGGTGAAGTGCTTTGCTCAAGGGTACAGCAGCAGGGCCTTTTAATATTCATGATATGTTTAAAAAATAAACAAGATGAATTAATATAAAAAAACTTCCAAGCATCTCCTTCTCATTCTCATTTTAATATTTTCACAATTAAAAATCAAATAATGGCATCTTCTGATTGCATTCAAATTGTTTGATCATGTTGCTTTCGGGGGACAGAATAAAATTTTTACTTTATGCAAATTGTAACACTCAGTATCCAAACAGCTCAGTGTGGAGTTATATCTCAGTGAAGGAGTTATGGTTTTCTTAATTAATGAACGCCCCCGAGTCCTTACTTTAATTGGTTCTTGTATCTGGAAATCCACAGTTTGTCACCAGCCATCCCATGGCTATTTCACAGTCTGTAAATAAAAAAAGAGATGGTGCTTAACGTCAAGAGTTGTATTCACTATATGTAGTAATATCTAGTTAAAACTTCACTAACTGTAGTTAATATGGCCAGCCTTGTAGTTCAAAGCTGTGTCATCTCTCTGGCTCTGTGAGGCTATTGGCCCACTTTTAAAACACCTTAAAGAAGCTTCATTAGTCAGTGTGGAAGGAAACCGCTGGACTGCGATAAGGCAAGTAAGGACTAAAACCATGATAGACTTCCAAGAATCAGGTGCAGAAGGAAAAAAACACCATCTTGTAAATTGGCCCATCCATTTGTGTGTGTATCGGGGGTTTGGAAACTGGCCCATCCGTTTTTGTGTGTATCGGAAGTTTGTAAACTGGCCCATCCGTTTCTGTGTGTATCGGGGGTTTGTAAATTGGCCCATCCATTTGTGTGTGTATCGGGGGTTTGGAAACTGGCCCATCCGTTTTTGTGTGTATCGGAAGTTTGTAAACTGGCCCATCCGTTTTTGTGTGTATCGGGGGTTTGTAAATTGGCCCATCCGTTTCTGTGTGTATCGGGGGTTTGTAAATTGGCCCATCCATTTGTGTGTGTATCAGGGGTTTGTAAACTGGCCCATCCGTTTGTGTGTGTATCGGGGGTTTGTAAACTGGCCCATCCGTTTTTGTGTGTATCGGGGGTTTGTAAATTGGCCCATCCGTTTGTGTGTGTATGGGGGGTTTCGGTGTTCCCGTGCTCATGATCAGAGAGACTGAGACTGGCTCCAGCCGAGCAGGCAAACACCCAGCCAATTATCTCAGTGGGAAGCTGGGCCCAGTTATTGTTTATTGATGTGGTTTTCAACGGGTCCATGAATACCAAATCAGTGTCAGACTCTTCTGTTGCTTCTCTTTTCACTCTCCATAGCTGAACAATTTACTCTGAGCCATTACGTTTTAAAGCGGTGCATATATACTGTAACCCTCGGATTTTCATGTTTAACGTCTATGGTATATAGACACACATTAATATATCAATCAATATACAGGCCAATTAAGCACCAGTGTTTATAAAACATGTATATATTCTCCAAGGAGCCTTTGAATGTGTGCAATATGAAGCATTTATCTCAGCTCCATACTGTAATCATTGATAAGCAGCCAGTGTGCACACTATCTACATTCATACTGTACTGATCGGGGGGTCAGGCTCCACTGGGGGAGGAGCTGCAACACAGCATCAAAGATTATGCAATTTGATCTGATTGGCTGTGCAGAGAAGTATGTTTTTGTCAGTTCAAAGAAGTGAATGATTGATATTACCAAAGTGTAGCTCCGCTCCAACCATCAGTGTTATACAGCAGTTGTCTTACATGTCAGATTAAATTGTAGGTGCACTGTGGGTGGCCATGCTTAGTGACAGACCATGCAGTTACACACCTTTCCCACTCACCATTTGGAGTATGGCCCAAGTATGGACCAAGCCGCCGCAGGTCTGCATGGTGAGGGTGAGGATGCTACAGGCAGCATGCCCCTTTAAGGGCCGCCCTGCTCGTCTGCAGTGGAAATGGCAGCTTATGGCGGGGGAAAACAGGACTACGTCTCCCATGGGCTGCCATGCCTGCGCAGCTCAGCAGAAGCAGCCAGGTGGACTCCATTAATAATTGGCAGCGGGTTTGATTGTGCCTGTCAATCATGGACTGGGCCTTTTAAACTGCTATGAAAGGACTTTCTGCACCGAGGAACTAACAGGAGGCTAAATAAGTGGGTGAAGTCCACTGAGGGTGCTTCGTGACTCATTTGACAAGCCACCTATGAAATTGGATGAGGAGCTGGAATTTTTTCTACATTTCCACATCTATTTATTCACTTAGTTATTTATTTTGGGTGCGGAAAGGGGGTGCTACACTATAGCACTAAGCTTGAGGCTGAATCATCCTATAACTCTGTAGGCATGTCTATGATTTTTATTATATTTTAAAGTTACTTTTTCTCAGTCTGATCATCAAGAGCACCTTAGGCTGAAATCTTAAAGGAGAATTATAGCATCACACAGAGTCTCCTGTCTGCCGTTAAACTGCAAATTCAAGCCATTTGCTTGACTCTATGTATAACAGATAAAACTCGGAGCAGGGCGTCTGGGTGGCTGCGCTGGGGAGGCAGGCGTGAGCCCCTGGGCGGGTCATGCTATTTCTGCGTATGGCTTGAGGCTCACCATGGGGAGGAAACTATTGGCTCAGCCTCGCCAGGGACAACAGGGGTTAAGCCAGTCTTGGAACTCATGTTTTTGTTCTCACTCTTGCACTTGAATCTACATTGTTTCTGTGGTTTAATTGCATTAGATAAGCATAGTCTTACAAGTGTCCTTTCATAAGAGATTCTGATAAATATTTAGATGCAAATGTTACCATCAACTGTTAAATTTTTAAACTGAGTAAACTACACTTCAAAGGACCAACAGCGGGCCCTTTTATGCGTTTTTATTAACAAGCATTTAGGCTGTTAAGTGACTCCAGTTTATGTTTCTTATTTCTTCATTTAATCTTGGATTCAGTAAAACCCATAAAGTCATCTTTTGAGAGCGTTCAATCAATCAAGCAGAAGGGATAACTTCCAGCATGAATCCCCCACTGGATCACTGAAAATAAAACTTTGCCTGAACCATAGAGAGTTGAGACGCGAGACGTTGTTCTTGCAGCCAGCAATCTGTCTGCTTGCTGTTGGACACTGAGTTATAAATATTTCTGAACCTTTGAACTTAGCATAGGCTGTTTGTGTTGTGTGTGTTGTGTGGGTTGTGTTGGCTGTGTGTGTGTTGTACATTCAAGCAATATGTCTTTCCAATCCGTACAACTTGCCACCAAGATTAAAATCATAAAAAGAGAGTACCTAAAACAGGGGCCAGTTAAGAGGTCCATGGATGCAGGTTGATCTGGCCTTCTACTGTACAGCCTGCGGAGGTAATGCTTTAGAAACTTCAGCTCCCCAAAGCTCTGATCATGTGAAGGGGAGGAGAAATGTTTTTCCAGCACAGGCGCAATCGAAAACCAGCAACGGCATGAAATTCTTGTTTCACTCTCTGACGGTTCTGCTGGGAGTGAGCAAGTAATTAACTGGCAGAATAGCATGCATTTACAGCAGTTGCTCCCGTGCCCTGAGGTGGCTGTGAGGCGAGCAGTCGTCTGGCACAGAAAGCGAAAGCTGTGCAGCCCCTTACCTCCACACACAGGCCTGACTGCGCGCAGATATGTCAGCCTGTAAATGACCGTCCCGGGCTGATATAATCTCACCCATATAAAACAATGTAATGATTAATTTTTCAGGGAAGGAGCAGATGTTTAAAGTTCAAAGTGAGGATCTGTAATTGCAGGGATAGGTTTTTGTCTTCGTTTCCTCACAGAGACAAAGACCAGGCGATAAACGCGCCTCTGCTTTGCCTCAGTGGGATCGTGTTTTCACAGTTGGCCTTTAAATGACTGAATAACACCTCTTTGCTCATAAGCATCCAGTCCTGGCTTCAATTTAACAACAGGTGTGCTGTTGGCAGGTTTTTTTTTTTTGCATGATTATTTGCCCTGCCAATCTTGTGTTGTATAGGTAATCTCAGTCCTGAGTTTGTTTGTGTTGTATAGGTAATCTCAGTCCTGGGTTTGTTTGTGTTCTATAGGTAATCTCAGTCCTGGGTTTGTTTGTGTTGTATAGGTAATCTCAGTCCTGGGTTTGTTTGTGTTGTATAGGTAATCTCAGTCCTGGGTTGGTTTGTGTTGTATAGGTAATCTCAGTCCTGGGTTGGTTTGTGTTGTATAGGTAATCTCAGTCCTGGGTTTGTTTGTGTTGTATAGGTAATCTCAGTCCTGGGTTTGCTTGTGTTGTATAGGTAATCTCAGTCCTGGGTTTGTTTGTGTTGTATAGGTAATCTCAGTCCTGGGTTTGTTTGTGTTGTATAGGTAATCTCAGTCCTGGGTTTGTTTGTGTTGTATAGGTAATCTCAGTCCTGGGTTTGTTTGTGTTGTATAGGTAATCTCAGTCCTGGATTGGTTTGTGTTGTATAGGTAATCTCAGTCCTGGGTTGGTTTGTGATCCATTCTGCGGGGTGTTCAGGCAGCACACGGAGGGTTGCGGTTGTGAGAAAGATAAGGAGAGCTGCCCCTACCTTCTATAAATAACTCAGGAGACGCTGGCTACATTACTGCTCAGCTACATTATTACCTGCATTTACAGCTGCAGTGGGACAACTGTCACGCCATAAATGACCTTTAGTACTGAAGACGCACAGCCAGCTAGCTACACAGTACAGGGGATGCAGGGCTGAGGACACACGGGCCGAGGGGACACAGGGCAGAGGGCACACAGGGCAGAGGGGACACAGGGGACACAGGGCTCAGGGGACACAGGGGTAAGGGCACACAGGGCAGAGGGGACGCAGGGCAGGGGGCACACAGGGCAGAGGGCACACAGGGCAGAGGGGACACAGGGGACACAGGGCTCAGGGGACACAGGGATGAAAGGACACAGGGCAGAGGGGACACAGGGCTGAGGGGACACAGGGATGAAGGGACACAGGGCAGAGGGGACACAGGGATGAGGGGACACAGGGCAGAGGGGACACAGGGGACACAGGGCTGAGGGGACACAGGGGACACAGGGCTCAGGGGACACAGGGATGAAAGGACACAGGGCAGAGGGGACACAGGGCTGAGGGGACACAGGGATGAAGGGACACAGGGCAGAGGGCAGAGGGGACACAGGGATGAGGGGACACAGGGCAGAGGGGACACAGGGGACACAGGGCTGAGGGGACACAGGGCAGACAGGGCTGAGGGGACACAAGACAGAGGGCACACAGGCTGAGGGCACACAGGGCACAGTGGACACAGGGCAGAGGGTACACAGGGGTAAAGGCACACAGGGCTGAGGGGACACTGGGCTGAGGGGACACAGGGCAGACAGGGCTGAGGGGACACAAGACAGAGGGCACACAGGGCTGAGGGCACACAGGGCACAGGGGACACAGGGCAGAGGGTACACAGGGGTAAAGGCACACAGGGCTGAGGGCACACAGGGCTGAGGGGACACTGGGCTGAAGGGACACAGGGGTAAGGGCACACAGGGCAGAGGGGACACAGGGCTAAGGGCACACAGGGCAGAGGGGACACAGGGCTAAGGGCACACAGGGCAGAGGGGACACAAGGCTAAGGGCACACAGGGCAGAGGGGACACAGGGCTAAGGGCACACAGGGCTGAGGGCACACAGGGCTAAGGGCACACAGGGCTGAGGGGACACAGGGCTGAGGGCACACAGGGCTGAGGGGACACAGGGGTAAGGGCGCACAGGGCAGAGGGCACACAGGGGTAAGGGCGCACAGGGCAGAGGGCACACAGGGATGAGAGGACACAGGGCTGAGGGGACACAGGGGTAAGGGCGCACAGGGCAGAGGGGACACAGGGATGAGGGGACACAAGACAGAGGGGACACAGGGCTGAGGGCACACAGGGCAGAGGGGACACAGGGCTAAGGGCACACAAGGCAGAGGGCACACAGGGATGAGGGAACACAGGGCAGAGGGGACACAGGGATGAGGGCACACAGGGATGAGGGGACACAGGGTAGAGGGGACACAGGGCAGAGGGGACACAGGGATGAGGGGACACAGGGCTGAGGGCACACAGGGCAGAGGGGACACTCTCTCTGCATCCCAAAGTTTCTGAAATATCTTTGTTTCCATGGCCCACTTTGGGTGCATTTGTGGGATAATTCCTTAATCTGTTTTGAAACCATAGTAACGGTATGTTTGATTCATGTATTGTTTTTATCAATCACAATGTTAAAACTGGCCTTCTGTGCAGTTATTGAATATCACACCAAAGCACCCTCTGCCAGCTGGCTGGATCATGTGAGATTTTTCCTCAGAGGAGAGATTTCAAGTTAGCTTGAATCAGAGCCCATGAAAGTATGTGCCATTTAACAAACTGAGCTAATGTGTAGATCTTTTAAAGGACAAAACTTTTCTGACTGTTCTGGAAGCCATGGATTTTGAATAAAATTTCCCAGAACATCAATTTTTTTTTTTTTTTTTTTTATTTTGAAATGCAAATGTTGTTATGTATATAAAGCACAACATGAATATAAGGTCAGGAATAAACATCTTTGCTTGGAAATTTATGTTCATAGTTTTAATCAAAGACTTGCATATTTTGTTATTGCACTGTTTTGTTTCGATATCAATGGTTTACAGTAGAAACAGTATTGTGGTATAGTCATCAGTTCATATATTGCTAAAGTGACCTTGTGTTTGAGAGGGACCATTTAAAGAGGGACCATTTCAATTTCCATCTTTCAAGAATTCAGTAATTGTGGCAGAAGTCACGCTTAATTCAATAGAAATGAAATGATTGATTCAGGCTTCTCACACAGAAACATCACTCTGGAATCATCTTCAGCGCAGAGGTGAACTTCATCAGAACCGTAATTAAAAAAGGGATGTTTTGTGAAATTATATGCCGCTGCGTTCAGGAGTCATAACCCTTCTGGAGACGAAAAACTAAATCAACCACAAAAGCATCAGTTTCAGCTGTCACAACAGGGAGCTCTCCTCGCAATCAAAGGCTTCAGCAAGAACTTTCTTATTCTCTTAAGTGTTTTTTATTATTTCTTCCCCCAAATTCAAAAAAGCCTGACTGTAATTATCTCACACCATTGCTGGAAAATCCTCCAAAATCATTTGAGCTCCTATATGAAAATGCAACGTTAAGAGAGTGAACATTTTTGAAGAAGAAAATCTAAGACAGTAAACATTTTCATAAAAAATGCATCTACATTTTATGACAGTGTTCACTCTTTAAAATGTATGTGACAATTTTCACTCATATCAGAAAAACTGTGAGAGCAACCAGGACTTGACATGAACTGTGTCATCAATCAAAGCCAGTCAACATTGTCGGGCTCTGATCGTCTTCCCTGAAAGTGGGGTACAGGACTCTGCCTAGGCTGAAACTGGGGTACAGGACTCTGCCTGGGCTGAAAGTGGGGTACAGGACTCTACCTGGGCTGAAACTGGGGTACAGGACTCTGTCTGGGCTGAAAGTGGGGTACAGGACTCTGTCTGGGCTGAAACTGGGGTACAGGACTCTGTCTGGGCTGAAACTGGGGTACAGGACTCTGTCTGGGCTGAAACTGGGGTACAGGACTCTGTCTGGGCTGAAAGTGGGGTACAGGACTCTGTCTGGGCTGAAAGTGGGGTACAGGACTCTGTCTGGGCTGAAAGTGGGGTACAGGACTCTGTCTGGGCTGAAAGTGGGGTACAGGACTCTGCCTGGGCTGAAAGTGGGGTACAGGACTCTGCCTGGGCTGAAAGTGGGGTACAGGACTCTGCCTGGGCTGAAAGTGGGGTACAGGACTCTGCCTGGGTCGATTGTCTGAGCTGGATGAAATCACGTTTAATATTCCAGGATGAAAGCTGTTGGAGTTAACCTTGTACTGTGTCTCAACCACGGAAATGAGTAATAATGATAAAAAAAATAACACGAGTCAGAGGTCAGGAAATTTAAACTTCTTGCCTTTTGAACCTTGGTTGCATGATTTGTAGGACAGATTTAGATTTAAAACATAGATTTAGATTTTAGACCATGTGAACAGAGGTGAATCAGAAACACAAAGGGACAGACTGCTAATCCAGGGAGAACTTGTAAAACATCAACAAATATAATAAAAACTCCAACCATAGAAATAATTGCATTATGCTGTACCCAACAATAACATTGAAAAGTCCCTGAGCTATTCTGTAAAAAATGGCCTCTCATATCAATTTTGCACTATATCACAATAAATTGAATCTGAATGAGTCACCTTGTTGCAGTCCAGCGCTGAATTAATGCTGGATTATATTTTAATATAAGGTTATTTTAGGGCAAGGGCTTGAATCACAGACCAGCTTCATTCTGCCAGTACACATTTGTGTGTGCCTGCATGATTACAGCAATAAGAGTCAGTGGCTGTTTAAATTACTGGGATACAGCAGAGAATATTGATTGTAAATGGCGTGAATTGTGACATAATTGTATAGAGAAAGTTTTCTCTCAGTACAGTGCTTTGGGAAAGAATAATTTTATTCTTCCCAGGGGAAACTTCAGCAGTTACTTTTCGTAATTTGTAATTACAAGAACAGCCGTTCTGTGACAAATTGGCTACAGCCGCCATTATTTGTGCCCAATGATGGGGTTAGAGAGAGAGGCCACGCCGTGTGATGAAGGACGCGCTGTAATATTGGGATAGCGTACAGAAGCCAGCGCTCCTGGGTAAAACATTTGGCTTTGATCATCTTCCCTAAAAGTTCACATCTCTCTTTCTCTCTGTCTGGCATTTTCAGCCTTTCGTCTCCATGCCGCCATGCCACTTTAAAGCAGGCCACAGACAACATCAAGGGCACCTCAGCAAGCAGCGTCTGTCTCCACACAAATTGGCTTTGTGCTGTTGTACACGCACTCCCGCAAAATCACTCTGGCTTTTGTCGTTTCATCCTTCATCCCAGATTGCCAATTGTTTGCTGTTGTAGCAAAAAGAAAACTGCATCCACCTTGAAAGACACACAAAAAAAGTGTTTTGAAAATAGATGAATAAAATACAGCATCTAAGATGTGACATTCTGGTGATCATTCTGTTGCAGTTATGTAATTTCCCCCATTACCTCCAGTTCAAAAAATAGAAAAATTAACAGACAACAGAGTTCAATGAACAAGTTTGATTTGACAAATGTCAGTTTTTACATACGCATTTTTATGACTGGTTGTGATCTCATAACATGAAATATTACGACTGTAGCAACTGGCATATTAATCTCATAATGAACTTATTAATGAACTAATAATGACAATAATATGAAAGGTGGGCTGTCATGCTGCTCATTCAGATGCTGTCTGTCATCCAGGTGTGGGAGTTTGAGTCCCATTAGGGGCCCACATTGTCCCATTAGGTTAAGCGGGGCTGGGAGGAGGCCCACATTGTCCCATTAGGGTAAGGCGGGGCTGGGAGGAGGCCCACATTGCCCCATTAGGGTAAGGCGGGGCTGGGAGGAGGCCCACATTGGCTCAGCCATGTGGAGAAGATTAAGAGGAAAGCCTGATAAAATCCTCTGTTCACCACTCTCTAGCAGCCTCTTCTGGCCCAATTGGGCACCTGCAAATTGTATGAACCGTTCACATGTTGACTTTGAGTTCATTCCTCCAGGGGCACACAGCATGTGTGAATGGTGACTCATCTATAGTGTGGGAAACAGCCAGGGCTTGTGCTTCTACATGAATCTGGTCATGTGACAACAAGCTCCAGGTCATGTGACAACAAGCTCTCATTTCAGAAAAGTAGCTCAGTTCAGCAATGCTAATTTAAATTTCAGCATTTAAAATAATAAACTCATAAGTATTCAGTAACGTGATTCCTGTTCCCCAGTGAAATGATGTTCCCCTTGCAGGGCAACGGCCAAAACTTCATCCTTCAATAGGAAAGTGTGCTTGTTACATGCTGCTGGTCACCATGTTCTCAACTTCAAAATAATCTTGTCCTCTCAATCACACTGAACAACAAATCATGATCATATTCAAAGAACCATTAGAATGCAAAATGAGTCCCTCTTTTTAGAGGACTAACATGTGAAACTGGCGTGTGAAACTCTGGCATTCTCAGAATGCACATGCAGTCAGAGGAGTGATGGATGGGGGCTGCCTGATCTGAAGGGGCAGGAGGTCACTGAAATCCGTTCACTTTCAAACCCCTCGAGTCAGTAATTGACTGACTGACCGCCGTCTCCCCCAGGACAGCCGTTCAGTGCTGTTGCCAAATGCCAGTTGTAAGCATTCCGTTCACTCTCTTGCTGCCAAAACTCTTTTAGACGTCTAAAAAAATTACTCAAATACAATGTGCATCATCTCAACAGCCTCCAGGCAACAAAAAAATGCAACAAATACAGATCAAAGCCCATAAATAATAAGTAAATAATAGATGTGGCCAGGCTGGGAGAGATGAAAACACAGTGGCCAGCGTGCATGTAAGTGCATGTAAGATAGTGCATCATTAGAGCTGCGTAATGAACGCAGCAGCCGGTCTGCGCAGCTCAACATCACACTCTGGCACCTCACTGTGAGTTTCCACCTGCTTAGAAACCGTCAATTAGTTTTTATGGGTTTGCTTTGAGTGCCTTTGTGCTGCACTTCAGGCCTGTCTGGGTTTAAAATTAGGAGCGCATCTTTCGGCACATTTTCTGTAAACAGGTCCTCTTAAAAGCACTGAGAATGAGAGAATAAATAAAAGCCTGTGAGTCCTGGAGCACTGGAACAGCTCATCAGACAGATGCATGGGGTTTCTGTGTAAAAGCTCCCATAATGCTGTCATAGAGTGATAACAGCAGGCTGTGGCCTGTTTGAGCATTTTACAGCTCATAAACATGAGCTTTACAGGGAGCTCTGTGCGGTACTGTGACTCCTCATATTGTCATTTGGACCTAAACTGAAAATCTGCATGTCATTAAAACTGTTTGTAAATTGAAAAACAATGATTAAAGTGCATTTTTTTGTCCTGCAGATAGTGGGGTATTGTTCTGTTTGTATTGTATTCCTGGCTTGATCTGGAGATGTGCCGTCTAATTTTGACTCAAGTTGTGTGTAAATATCTCTGAGTGAAAATCACAATAAGGGTAATCAGAGACCGTACTCTTATGAACTGCTAAAAGCTAACGAGATGCAAAGCTCCTCCCAACCACCACCACCAATGTTTTATGAATTACTGACGTTGTGATTGTCCAATTGTAGACGTCATTGACAAGCAGCAATGGGAAATTCAGAAGATGCACCAACCATGAAGGACTGAAATAACCCCTGTGAATGAGTCGTATATTCAGCTGTGCTGTCAACAAACATAAGCAGAAATAAATGGCAGCTGGAGAATCCGCTCAGAAATCCAATCGCAGTTTATTAATTATGGTCTGGAGTTACTGGAAGCATGACCACTAGAAATGGCTTTGGAAGTCAACAAGCATGACGCTTTTCAATCAACAGTTACTTATTTATTTCGTTTTGTTTTCCATTTTGTATTCACTAAAGTACTAACTTACGCATACATGCTGAAATAAATGTTCATATACATTTCAGTGGTTAATTTATCTTAAAGTCTCCATATGGCTATATCAATTTCAATTTTAATTCATTGCAGGGCATCTCTGAAACAAATGTGTAAAGTTATTTTGGGTAAAAATTTTCACAGACAATGCATCGCACCGATGTGAAAAAGGCAATGGTCTCTCCGGACTGAGCAGAGAAAAACAGTATGCCAGCTCCAGCTTCAGGGGATGGACTACGGTAAGGTGTGGATGGACTATGGTTAGGTGTGGATGGACTATGGTTAGGTGTGGATGGACTATGGTTAGGTGTGGATGGACTATGGTTAGGTGTGGATGGACTATGGTAAGGTGTGGATGGACTATGGTAAGGTGTGGATGGACTATGGTAAGGTGTGGATGGACTATGGTAAGGTGTGGATGGACTATGGTTAGGTGTGGATGGACTATGGTTAGGTAAGGGTCAGGACTGTGCAGACAGAGGGTTAAACATGATTGGTCTATCACAACGAAGCCCAGTTCTGATATCACACAACTGGTGTACATTTCAAAACACTCACTTATTTTCTCTATGAGCATGTTCCTCACACAATACAGGATGAAGCCTCCAAGAAAAAGATTAGGTCTATTTTATATTTTGTCTGAGAATAGTAGAGAGAGAAACAAAGTGGGATATTGTAATGTGTCACACTGCCGCAGCAGTGACCCGCGCTTCTGTATGAAATAAAGTGCTGTATTACTGTGTCTAGACCCTGTGCTTTCATGGCTGCAGAAGCACACAGCGTGCTGAAGGCGGGCAGACTGCTCCCCAGTACTGCCTGTCAGAAGCACACAGCGTGCTGAAGGCGGGCAGACTGCTCCCCAGTACTGCCTGTCAGAAGCACACAGCGTGCTGAAGGCGGGCAGACTGCTCCCCAGTACTGCCTGTCAGAAGCACACAGCGTGCTGAAGGCGGGCAGACTGCTCCCCAGTACTGCCTGTCAGAAGCACACAGCGTGCTGAAGGCGGGCAGACTGCTCCCCAGTACTGCCTGTCAGAAGCACACAGCGTGCTGAAGGCGGGCAGACTGCTCCCCAGTACTGCCTGTCAGAAGCACACAGCGTGCTGAAGGCGGGCAGACTGCTCCCCAGTACTGCCTGTCAGAAGCACACAGCGTGCTGAAGGCGGGCAGACTGCTCCCCAGTACTGCCTGTCAGAAGCACACAGCGTGCTGAAGGCGGGCAGACTGCTCCCCAGTACTGCCTGTCAGAAGCACACAGCGTGCTGAAGGCGGGCAGACGGCTCCCCAGTACTGCCTGTCAGAAGCACACAGCGTGCTGAAGGCGGGCAGACTGCTCCCCAGTACTGCCTGTCAGAAGCACACAGCGTGCTGAAGGCGGGCAGACTGCTCCCCAGTACTGCCTGTCAGAAGCACACAGCGTGCTGAAGGCGGGCAGACGGCTCCCCAGTACTGCCTGTCAGAAGCACACAGCGTGCTGATGGCGGGCAGACGGCTCCCCAGTACTGCCTGTCAGAAGCACACAGCGTGCTGAAGGCGGGCAGACTGCTCCCCAGTACTGCCTGTCAGAAGCACACAGCGTGCTGAAGGCGGGCAGACTGCTCCCCAGTACTGCCTGTCAGAAGCACACAGCGTGCTGAAGGCGGGCAGACTGCTCCCCAGTACTGCCTGTCAGAAGCACACAGCGTGCTGAAGGCGGGCAGACTGCTCCCCAGTACTGCCTGTCAGAAGCACACAGCGTGCTGAAGGCGGGCAGACTGCTCCCCAGTACTGCCTGTCAGAAGCACACAGCGTGCTGAAGGCGGGCAGACGGCTCCCCAGTACTGCCTGTCAGAAGCACACAGCGTGCTGATGGCGGGCAGACGGCTCCCCAGTACTGCCTGTCAGAAGCACACAGCGTGCTGAAGGCGGGCAGACTGCTCCCCAGTACTGCCTGTCAGAAGCACACAGCGTGCTGAAGGCGGGCAGACTGCTCCCCAGTACTGCCTGTCAGAAGCACACAGCGTGCTGAAGGCGGGCAGACTGCTCCCCAGTACTGCCTGTCAGAAGCACACAGCGTGCTGAAGGCGGGCAGACTGCTCCCCAGTACTGCCTGTCAGAAGCACACAGCGTGCTGAAGGCGGGCAGACTGCTCCCCAGTACTGCCTGTCAGAAGCACACAGCGTGCTGAAGGCGGGCAGACGGCTCCCCAGTACTGCCTGTCAGAAGCACACAGCGTGCTGATGGCGGGCAGACGGCTCCCCAGTACTGCCTGTCAGAAGCACACAGCGTGCTGAAGGCGGGCAGACTGCTCCCCAGTACTGCCTGTCAGAAGCACACAGCGTGCTGAAGGCGGGCAGACTGCTCCCCAGTACTGCCTGTCAGAAGCACACAGCGTGCTGAAGGCGGGCAGACTGCTCCCCAGTACTGCCTGTCAGAAGCACACAGCGTGCTGAAGGCGGGCAGACGGCTCCCCAGTACTGCCTGATTGGATCACTCTGTTGACATGATTTACATATTTAAGGAGATCTACCGCAGTGCTGACATGTTATAATCAGTGCATTTGCGTGAATCATGGATGGCGTGATGAAGCGGACTGAGGTTGTGCTGAAGTGTTCGGTCCCTGAATAAGCCCGCTGTTCTTTTGCCCAGTGAGGTCCCCACAACTGAGAGTGGAATATGCAGCCCTGACAGTAAGCGCTCTGAGACTGAAGTCTTCCTCAGGTCAAGTTTGCTCCAAAGTGATAAACAGCTCTAAGCACTTATGTAACCTTATGCTGGAAATATTAATATAGAACCTTATGCTGAAAATATTAATATAGAACCTTACGCTGAAAATATTAATATAGAACCTTATGCTGGAAATATTAATATAGAACTTTATGCTGAAAATATTAATATAGAACCTTATGCTGGAAATATTAATATAGAACCTTATGCTGAAAATATTAATGGGCACCTTCCCAATACAACAGAAAATCTCATTTTCCTCAGGCCTGTTTAAGTCTCAAACTTTCTGAAGTTATATGCACAGTTTTCCTATGTCAGATGAGCACTGGGGAAATGGAGTGAAAAATTATAGCAGAAATTATAACGCTGATCAGATTCCCAGAGGAAACGCTGTGGAAGTGTAACGTGATTTTGATGGTCGGGCGTGTGAGCGCACACTCACAGCACAGAGAAAGTCCGTAGTCAGGCCTTACATTTTTTAAATATTTGCACTCTGTCCATCTCCACCCTGCCGGTATAAGGCTCTGTTTTTCTAAACAAAAGGAAAGGCTTGCGCTGCGTAATGAGACTGCCTGAGAGATGAACGCCCCATCCGCTCCGCTGCCACAAGTCTGTAATTGCTTTGAAAACAACGGACTAGTGACTTTGTGGGCCCAGTCGGTGAGACAAAGTGTTTTATTTGCTGAGCACGCTCGGTGTGATTTCTCAGCAGGGGCGGATCTGAACAGCAGTGCTGGGGGGGGGGGGGAACATCAGGGCATCGCCGGTGTTTTGGGTACTTTCCCTGACCCACCCCAAGCACCCAGCAACCCTATACTCATTTCCATGGAGGGAGCTGAACTCTGCTAAATACCTGAAACACGGGTGCTTGTATAGGTGCTGCTGACACGAACAGAAATGTGATTCTGACTTACAGCTTCGCATCTCTAAAGTACCAATGCGCTGGACATTTATTCATTGACAAATGTATCAAATCTCTTTTCATTCCAGTGATAAAATTCTGCATATGCTGCAATAGATTATATAGGAGTTGCAAAAAGTGTAAGTAAAATCATTTTTATAAGTTTTATCATAAATTCTAGCTGGCTGAAACCAGACTCCCAAATACAGCACTTACTTCAGTAACTATAGGGGTATGAGGGGCCAGAGGGCTTCACACTCTCCAGCAGCAAAGCTGTGATAAAGCCATCAGTGTGAATTAACAACATTTTATTGACTGAAATATTGATAAACAGCTACACTGTGGCTTTCCGTCATGCTCTGTCAGCATCGTCTGGAGAGTATGTGATAACTATATCTGCCCGCCCTTAGATTTGAAAGTTAGGGATGTTTCAGAGAAAAGGCCCTTTTTCTTGTCGTCATACTCCATACTTTGCTAAACCTGCTGCGTTGCCAGTCTACGGGAGGTGGCCACACTGATGCTTCTCTGCATAGCTGAATGCCCAGCGATAGCTTCAGTTTGTGCAGAATCGCACATTTTTCCAGTCTCAGGGAAAAAAAGAAAAACCCAACCTGATTACCATTTGAACAGAGGCAGTTCCGGTTACGAAGCAGGTGCCCGTGACATCGCATTCCTCTGCGTGAGTCTGAGCTTCTCTCTTTCCTTTTTTCCTTTTGTGTGCTGAGATCCGTAACAAATTGGCACAGGTCTGGATGCAGGCCCAGCTAAATAATACCATGTGACATGACACGCTCCTCCAGCCTGCCGCGCACCAGAGGGCTCAGAAAGGCTCTGCAGGGGATATTTAGCATCTATGTTTAGTGGAATACTCAACGAGCATAACTAATAATCGGAATATCTCACAAAACGGTAACGTGGATCGCGTTCAGAATGTGGAGGGAAAAAAACAGAAGTAGGAAATAGCGAGGAAATGGAGATGATGTAAACAATGGCTTTCAGTTGCACAATAAAAAGCATCTGCCGTAAAGAGAGGCAGGAAAGAGGCTGACACGCGTTTCATTAATCCGCACCATCTCCCGCGCACGGGCCCAAACCGGAGGGGAAAATGGAAAACAAAAACATCTCAAACTGTACCGAAATGAAAACGTCATGCACCCTCGGTATCTTAATAGACTTGATCTGCAACACTTGAGTCAACTGATTTTGAGGAAATTGTTGCATTACAGAGTGAAGAAAGAAAAGGAAAACAAAAGTAGTCATTCATAGATCAGTAAGGCTCGGGATGTTTTTCGTTTCCGGGGAAATGTAAATCTTTTCACTGAACATTATGAAGCTCAAAGGACTCGGAATAATGGCGAGCAGCGTGGGATACGGCATTCGTCTCCATTTCTGCTGCTCCCTGTGAAATTGCTTTTGTCTCCGCTCTCCTCGCCTGTCATGAGCCATCATTACGCCTGTACGGTAGCGGCAAAGGGGGACAAAATCAACTCACACTGTTGCAGCACAGCAGGCCTTCTGCAGGCACATGTATATTCCTGCCGCTGTTTATTCACAAACACATACTGGCAGGGTGGACCTCTGCCCAGCTCATACAACCCCATCCACTTACATGAGCTAAACACAAAACACACACCATTACCTGTGTTTCAGTCCCTGTCTCCTGAACAGATATCATATGACTAAGCAGCTTATTACACTAAGCCATTTATTGGACACCCTTATTCATATTGCATCACACAGCTTTTATTTTTTATACTCTATCCATTCATGAAACTGAACATTTTATTGAAGCAATTCAGGTGAAGAGTTTTGCTCAAGGGCCCCGTTTTATGGCCGTTTGGACATTAACCATGTAACTGTCTCGTTCTGCTTGAGGGTAATCGATGGTGCATTGTGTGTGATTGATGCTATCACCACTCAACATACTGCACTCCAGTTTGAGCTCGGCGCAATGAGCGTGGGCCATTCAAATACAGCCCATAGTGTTGCAAGATGGAAACGCTTTCTCCTCAGCGATTAATACTTAATATCTTTAAAGCAGAATATTGTACACCCAGTGCAAAGCAAGGCAAACTGTACTCAGAATTAGTGTCCTTTTCCCTATAAAACCCCCAGAGGGTCCTCTCCATCACGGAGGTGAAGTTAGAGGTACAGACGTGTGAAAGTGCTATCCTGGGATGATGCCGCTGACATTCAGCCCTGTAGGGACCCTTTTTTTGGCAGTAGAAACAAATCTATTGTAGGCCGTTCTCTCATTAGAATGGAAGCCCTGTCTCACATGGCTTTTACTCCCGGACACACGTAACCCACGTAACCCACGTAGCCCAATGATCATATTTGATGAACATCGATATGAAAGACATCCATAAACTCCTCTTCTATCTTCAAAGGAAAAGATTGAGTGAGATCTGATCTATGGGGTAGTGTTATTCGTGTATACAGAGGGAGGAAAAGGGCAAACACCTGCATGCACACTGGCCCTAGACACTAAGAGACCGCAGTCAAAGCATTAGCCAAGAGCAGCGCTTCTTAAACTATGGGTCTGGAGTCAAGGGTCAGAATCAGGATTACCCTGACAGACAGTCTCCACATGATCACCACTCAAGTGAATGAATTAAACTGTTCTAAT
>JAFBMS010002478.1:0-28429 GCA_019788955.1 Albula glossodonta
GAGTGTGGCTTTGAGACAAAACAATTCAAAAAATGAGGTACGAGATTTTCAAACTGTGCTGGCGCAGTCAGCCGGTAATTTGGCACAAATGTGATGCATTCATTGCTGATATCCAACAAATGTCGACTGCTTTCCAGGTTTGTGCACTTTTGATTGAGTCATTAGACATAAATGTTTTTAACGAATGCCAATAAATTGTACAGTAACGAGTCTTGCTGCCACCCACATTTTATTGCAAGTAAAATAAATGTGTAACACATTTTGCTCGGGTTTAAAAAGAAAGATGATTAGGTATAGACGAGTATTTAAAATAGCTCTGTAAATATTTCTGAACATTTATTGTCTCAGTTTTTATGCTTTCTGTGCTGTATTGTGTTTGTAACTGGATGAGAGGTGATCGCTAAAGCCACAAATGTCACTTTACTCTTAAAATTAGAGAATATAAGAGCAACACTTTCGTAAAGTGGGGGTTGAGTTCTGGTTTTTCATGAGAACATTTTTAAAAATGTTTGTCCCAACTTTTGTTCTTTGGGGTAAGTTTTTGCTTTTTTCATAAATGGAAAACAACCTTTTCAGAATTTGTAAAAAATGATTATTTCAGCTATACCTACTTTAGAGATAACAAAACAGCTGCAATATGAGCTGTTGTTTTGTTTCTCAGGCCTCACAGGCATCCCCTGGTCTCTGCTAAAGAGGTTGAGGCAATGTTGGACAGTCGTGTGGACCATCACCATGATAGGTATTATACCTGGGACTTTATTACTTAGTGATAGAAAGTACAGCTGCACCATGACCCTGCAGCTTTGTTCCATGAGCCAAACCAAAGGTCTTCAAATACATAATCAATTAAATTTGAGAATCATAAGCATTTGAGTACCTGCAAACTGGATTATATAATCTATTATTTGTTGTATCTCTATTCATGGCATTAAATCCAAGTACCAGTGTATTATGTTACAGTAATTGGGCAGAGACAGAGAAATGTTTGCAGCCTATGAAACAGATATGTGTTTGCAAAGATGGTTGGGTGTGAGTTGCAATCCACCTCGGTAGATGTAATTTAGGCCAGCGTTTTACATGGTTTATGTACACATGCATAAATTGTACATAAGTAATGAGTGTGCACCGTGCAGCTGTAATGCAATTGCTCAACCAATTATCTTGGCATGTGAAATAAAAAGACTTCATGTGTTTTTCTATGACAGGGCCACACGCAATACATGTCACTGAGGGTGAGGAATGGCTGCTGACAAACTGCATCTTTGTGAGAAAAACCCCCAGATTTTTGAGCTAAGAGTAAAGACATATGTTAACTGTGTTCCAGGAGAGAGCAGATTAGACCTTCCGTAGACTTAACTACCAAACTCGTGGCCTGTAGGAAGTTAATGCTTCTTTTGAAACAGAGTGCAGTGTGAATGAGCCCAATCCAGGGCCCAGAGGCCAGCACCATTTTGACATATGCCCCCTATGAGCAACATAAAACAGGGCACAAACAACCCAGACCTACAGCATGGACCTTTTACACAGGCTCACCTGGAGGGTCAATGAGGCCCATTCAGTACAGCATGTAAACACACAGGACCTGGCTTTGATGCTGGGATATCAAGGCTACATTACACAGTTGCAGGAAAGGGAGAATAAGGAAGTATTTAGTGAAAGCAAGTTGTCGGAAACTCAAGTGATGATCCACAGGCTTTTAAATGTAAGGCAATGGGGCAATTACTGAGTGTGTTACCATTTTGGATAAAACAATATTGTGTGGTTTTTGTGCTTTGCAGTTTATTCTCGATATTCTGATGCTGAAGTAGTCCTTAAGAATTCCTTTAAATGACCAGGTAACACAAAGTATTGAGCTAGTCTATATAGCTGCTGTTTTATTGCTTTACAGTATGTAGCAGTCAAAAAATAATTGTTGGATGTGGCTATCTTAAGATTGTTTGATTGATATAGAAATCAATCTGAGTGGAAACAATCCTAGAAATTTCCAGTTGTAATCCATGTTTTATTCAAGCCTTCTTACCATCTTACAATCAACCCTGAGTTTAATGCCATTAAAAACAGTACAACCATTTCGAGCAACCCCATCTAAATAATGCATGAAGAATGGTTCTCTTCTTCCAGTGTGTTTGTTGATGTTTTACTTCCCAGCACACCCCCGTTCCTTTCTCCCCACCTCCTCCCCCACCCCCCATCCCCCAGAGTTAAAGACAGCTTACTGCACAGGGCAGAGACTGGCACACAAACCCCTCTCTCTGCACGCTACGCTGCCAGGGGTGTTTGCTGCTGCCGCTGCCTCGTCCAGCTCCTGTGGCACGAAGATGGGGGCTGGGGTTGGGGGAGGATGGCCAGTTAAGTGCTTCCCATGGCACGCATTGTGATTCAGTCCAATCTCCTCTTTACGACTGGTCAACCCCCCCCCCCACCCCCCCACAAAGCCATCACCCAGATGTTTTTACTTCCAAATCTGGAACAGGCAATAGAATGCTAGTCTTGTTTTCTTCAAAGTTAAATAGAAGGGTAAAAATGTTTTTTCCAGCTCCATGCTTTGTTTTTATAAATCCCAGAATAATTGGCATCTCTCAGCTTCCGTGGTTAATTCACTGCACGAATAGACACAGCAGACCATGGCAGATTTCCTCTCGCAGAAGACAGTTCCAGCCACGATAATTTTCCCTCAGAATGTCAGCGGACATTAAAGTGACTTTAATGGTGCACATGTGTTTCATATCAGACTGTTAAATTGAATTGTCAAAACACTCAGATTTACAGAAAAACCCAACAGGCCATCTTACAGGTTTAAAAGAGACTCCCACCACTGCTCTGACTTTGGTACATTACAAATGATGGCAAGGGCTCTGACCTCATTCTGTAGCTCTGTTAAGGACAGGAACAACTACAGCGGAGCACAGAAACACCACTGAGACAGACGTACTGCATGTAATTGATAGCTATACCACCTGCCTGTGATGGGGAATAAACAGCAACAATGAAACCACAAAGGTACATGGGACTGGAGGCAAGCAAATTAGCACACAAATTCAGATGCATTTGGCTTCAGTTCCATTGTGGCAAACAGTGCGTGACATGACTCTGTCAGCCAGGCATGAATGCCAGTTCTCTTGGCTGATCTGGAAGGGTTTGCCTTGGACTTGAGTGTTTGAGCTTGGGTGTCCCATCCCAGCAAACCTAAACATTTCAGTCCTAAATCAGATAGAGGAGAAATAAGCCACGATGCACGTAATAAAGGATGAAAGAAGGTTGATAGTATCTAATAGTTTTTAAACTGTTTGTAAACTCTCAGCAGACTGCTTTGCCCACCATGAAACCTTAAAGAAATGACATACAATAATAAAACAAACTGATGTCTGACATCCTCTGTATTCATTTCATTTTAAGGAAGACTATCTGGTATTATGAATCAAATACATGTCACTGCAATGCGCATTCTTATTCAAATTGTGTGAGCAAGCTACGTGAATAAGTGTCTGGATATGTTCCCTCTTGAATCTTCAGGGACATGCAGACTGCAAAATTTGCCACTGCAAAAAAAAGTATGTCAACAGCAAAGATCATTACTTTATATGGACTATGTAATGATTTCAAACTGAAAACAATGTATTTTAACGTTTCATGCAGTTGATGAATAGCTGGATATCCATGTATTTATCTTTTTAAAAGGCCTTACTTTTGATGTAGCATTGACTCAAAAAGGAAGATTGATGTGAGCATGAGGAAAGTAATTGTTGTTTTAATGTTTTGTGTTGTTCTGGAAATGACATCTGCACTTTCTCCATGAACCAGTAATCATGCTAGAAGTGAGTACAGAGGGGGCTCTACCATAAGTAAGCACCTGTATTTTAATTGTGTATTTCTGCCAGTTACTGAATAGTGCTTTGAAAAAGTTTTTAATGTTTAAAGAGGGTAGTGGGAAATCTAACAAAATAGCAAGTGTATAACTAGCAGAAAAGTTGAATGGACAAGCTTCAGTCTGACCACAATGCACTTCTTTGTCTTTTTTTTATATCACACATCATGACTTGGGCATTGGACAAAAAGCTTTCTGCAAGAACCAAGAAAAAAACTGTAAACTATCACTTACACTCAACGTTAAGGTCAAAGTTCTCTGTGGTCAGATTGATTCGGTCCCAAAATTCCCCTTTGTTCCATAGACACTAAACTCTACTGCTTAGTACTGAGTTCTAAAAATATCCTCTGGTCAAACGCGGAACGGCAAAAACCCAAACACAATGCCTTTGAAAAGCACACTGAGTTGGAAACTGTTTTGTGTTGCCCTTGATTTTTAATCCACATGGAAATTCTAACGAGGGATATAAACTCTGCATGAATAATTTACATTGTGTTGTTTTTGAAATTTTTTGGAAGTGCCGTGAAATTACAGTACATAAATAAATTACAGTGCATAAACTTGAATTATTGGTCAGATGTCAGCAGCTTTATACTTTCCAGAGATATATACTCTTCAACAATGTTTGACACAAGCAATTGAGATACACTTTCTCCTGTCTGAAATATTGAGCATTTTGCAGTTGGTTTATAGATAAAATAAAAACGAAAAGTCTCGCCAACTCTTTCCACCTAAGCATCGCCTTCACTTGATTGGCCAGGCAATCCCCACCCGTTTTCTTTCTCTTGGTCATCACTACAAAAGACAACCAAGCTCTCCCAGTTTACCCTCTTAGATAACTAAAGACAGGGTAATTGAGCGTGTAGTTGTCTTTTGAAGTGACGACCTGGGAAGTAAAAGTAGGTGGGGACTGCATCGCAAAAGCTGATATGCAGCAAATACAGCAGATGGTTAGGTGGCCAGAGGTATTTTTGAGTATTTGACCAGAACATCATAGTTAACATACCTACTTTTTCAATACATAAGAGCTACTCCGTTTCATCTTATCAATCATGTGATACTGGATTAAAAAAAAAACAAGTAGCTGTTAGACTACATATTTTGTCACACATTATTTGTTTCATAGAACTATGAGAAAACTTTGCTTGGATGAACACAGAATTAAAAAATATCCTTTGAAATCACACTTCTTGGCACTAAAAGCACACAATTGGGGATCTTTATTTCAAACTGAGTGAGCTACATTTCTCTTTAATACTCAAGTGAAATGCCATCTATTAGCAGGTAAGCGTAAAGAAACGGTTAAAACAGAAAAGGAATATTTTGAATGCATTTATTTTAATTGGATGATTTTGGCATGAGAACACATTTTCAACAACGATATTGTTAAACAAAGTTAATCAAACAATTTCACTGGATGATTTGGGACAGTTATGAAACTTCAATAGGCTTCCACATCCATTTCTGGAAAGGAACAGAGTTTACATGATTTTAGTTAGGCAGTACCTATTTTAAATGGGAATACTGTAAAAAAAAAAAGGCCTCTTGTCTTTACAAACTCTATCTAAAACACCTGGCCAATCTAACAAAACACTCTCCTATATTTAATGGCATGTCTCAAGGAGTAACTATTGGACATAGTCAAAAAATAGCATTTTCTCTTACCTTTTACTGACAGGAAAGTTGGAAAGTGTCTGGTTTTATTACCAAAGATGCAAAAAATTTTCATTAAAGATGTAAATAATTTGTTTTGCAAAAAAAAAAACTTGCCTGTCATTCAAGGTTCCTGTCAAAGTCTGAGGGATTAGAAAGCATTGTGAGGGTTTTCCTTGGCCTGCCATTAAGACTCAATACACTGACATTTCCTTACCTGCAGTAAACCCCTTTTTAACATGGGACATGCTGTAGTCAGGTCCAAGTATCTCCACATCGACTCCAGACAGAGTGCTGCCTTCACCTTGAAACTGCACAGTGAGTGCAGCAGGGGTAGTAGGACCCTCAGAGACCTCAAACATGGCCACGAGGCAACCTGAACCCAAGAAATCCACCAAAAAAATCAAATACAGTCATTATCCTTTACCTCTGTATATATACTGATCCATACCTTTAGTCGTGTGAAAGAGGGATTCTCAATAACACGGCCACAGATTCAACGGCTTCATGGATGGGCATTGAACACTCTTGCCATACATTTTGTTTGTAAATAAGTAAACACTCGAAATGAGTAAAAACAGCCATGTTGTTAATGAAGAGACAGATCCCATGTTCGTAGTTGAAAACAGATACTTTACGTACATAAACAGCCACAGGGAAACAGAAGCACAGAGCAAAATGTTCAATGATTACAATGTGTGGTCAACATTTATACAGTTTGAGGGAAATACATTAGCATGTGATGACCAGATAAACCCAGGAAGTAAGGCTCATACATAATAACGGGGAACCCCGTGTTCCCCAGACGGCAGGTTACCGGTCGTTAATAGAAGGTGCCTTTGACTTTGGTTGGCGACATTCCTTTGTTATTCTAATATACACTCTCAAACACTGTGCCACCCTTCATAACTGTCTCCCAACAATGTTAACCTGTTAACACGTGCATGGAAATTCTAAAAGTTTCATACTCTAATGGCTTCTTTTACATACTCTACCTTTGCTCTCAGTTTCTGAGATATCACTGAGATTCCAAACGGCGTTCTTGAGTTCAGCATTCCTGTTTGGGTACACATAAACCGTGGCACTTCTTTAGTCAATATATATGAACCTGCATTTGAAACATCTCCCTTATTTGTGCAAGGCTTGTTAAGTACACTAATGATAGTCAATTACAGTCTTAAAAAAAGCATTCATTTATGATTTACAATATGTCTCAAAATGCCACACTGAATACCATATTATTTCCAATAATATACATGGGCTTTGGAGTAACACTATGCCCACCCCCTCAGTGAGTCCAGTTACCACCGCAGTACTGATTTACAGCATTGCTAAGTCAGTATCTGCTCTAAAGACAATGAATAGAAATGCTCAAAGATGAGGAGAAATTTGAACCAAGCGTTATTGATAGTAATGCAGGTGTAAATGGATTGGATGGCAGATGACATAAAACTGACCAGAGGGCGGTTGGTTGAGACCACATTCGTGTAACTCCTCCGTTCACAGGCACTGTCACCTGTACGTTGGACAGGGGCACTGGGGGCAGCATGGCATTGGGCTTGTACATATATTTCACCAGCAGTTCTGTCCTGGTCAGGTCACACTTCCAGCTGACTTCCATCACCAGGGGGGTGGGCAGGATGCGGCTCGTGGAAACCTGCATCGGTAAAATATGTCTGTCAACCAACCAGATTTTGAGCAAAGTGTTCCTTCATTGTAAGGTGATTCAGTGCTAAATCTCCAAAACCAATGTTAGTGCAGCTCTTAAATAAATCCTCCTAAGCTTGGTATCTTATACTGATTGATTGCTACTCGCTAAAACTGATTCTGTGATGTTTATTGAGGGTTAACCACAAAATATGTAGAGGTCTTCATTTGGAAGTACTTCCAGATGTGTGAAGGTAACTGTGGACTGACTTGATATTCCAAGACTTCCAGGTTGAAGAAGGACGCAGATGGATTCTGCATGGCCTCTGTGTTGAGGTGGGCCAGAAGTTTTTGCATGTTCAGACTGCAGACATCGGGGTCACTTTGAAAGATATCCCTGGAAGACAGCAACACATGTTCAGAGAAAACCATTTAGATCTACAGGACATCTTTTCACCTTTACTGTGGTTCACAAAATGCAAAGACACCCTCAGAACTATGGTCCAGAACTACATTTCCCATAATGACATATGTAGCCCATTGGAGATAGATGGGGTATATAACATCCAGATAACATAGTGTATACTGCATGACAAAGAGGTTATTAAATGATTTGAATGATTGAGTGGTCATTCAAGCTAATTTTGACATAATTCAAAATATTGGGTGTTGGGATATTAGACATAATAGACGTGCAGTGAGGTTCAGGGCCATATTTTTGTTTCAAGACAACAGTACAAGTATCGCCTGAACTGTGTTGTGCTGCCTCAGAAATATGACCCTCAGAGTTTAGATGTTAGCGGCGCAGCTGGAGTGTGACCTATATGCCATGGGCTCTTTGGGGGTGATCTCTCGCAGCCTGCAGATGTTTTTCAGCTTAAAGTGCAGCTTCGCAGGGAATGGATGACAGCTCAGAAACTCAATAATGTTGCAGGGGAGGGACATTGATATTACGCCAGTTATCTTAACACAGCACCTATGGGAACAAAAAAAGACAGATTAAAATCTTACAGTATTAAGCTGATTGGTGGTAGTTGCAATTTCAAATCCCAAGTAGCAACACTGCTGTTGTACCCTAAAGCAAGGTTTTTCCACATAAATTGCATCAGTAACTAGCAACCTGTATAAATGGATAGTATGCAATATTAAATCTGTGTAAGTTGCTCTAGATAAGTGCATATACACAACAAATATGATAACTGAATATTAATAACAACATAAAAAGGAAAACGTGGCCACATGAAAGAATGATTCTACTTTGAAATTACAAGGGGACCAGGAAGACCTGCCATTGTGCAAGGAGTCTGTTAGGGCTTACTCTCGCAATCAAATAAGATTGCATTGATCTTACTGTGTAGGGTCAGCTGAGGCAATGAAGTAGGCATTAACAGCTTCAGTAATACTTATGCCAATGGAAGGAACACCACTGGGATCAAGTGTGGGTCCTGTGTCTGAGGAATCATCTAACAAACAAACAAAAACACACGTACAGGCCTAAGACAAAACGCATAAGAACAGATATACTTTGTGGAGGATTTCTTTTCACGTCCTACAATACATTTTTGGAACTGGAATGAATTGCCTGGATTTTAATCAACTTTTATATGTATAATGAACTGTTTCAAGTCTGTTTCTGTAGGTTTCTGTATGTTGTGTTTATGTGTATGTCTTTGATATTTTCAGAAATATTTGTTCAATCACAATTGTTCTGCCAAAGGAAAAATATTCACCAAATATCCACCATTAGCTAACTGCTAATGCCAATCTGTGGCTTGCCTGGCATATTGTATAGAGGATCTTATGTCCTGGTCATTCAAAGGGACCCTGAATCTTCAAGACCCTAAATCTTTCAAATTATAGCAGTATACAGACTCTGCTTCATCAACAGTTGGTGAGATCAGCAAGCCCCAAAATAACACATTAAACTGCTTTGGTGAAGATGATTGAACTTTATTTGTGTTTAGGAATCCAGAACACATATGGTGAGGGATGGAGATAGAGGAGTCAAATCTGGGCCCATGGTATATTTTAGTTGTTCACTCACCGTCAGTAAGATCACTACAGTCCCACACAATCATGTCAGATGACTGAGAAGAATTGTCCGCTCTCTCTATGGGGCCAGCTGGAGTAAGGCTTAAGCCAGAGGGCTCTGGCGGGCTCAGTGACCCTACCTGAAAATTTCAAACAATGTTCCTTCAGAACCTCTACTTCTACTTAATGCCCACAATACCAACAGGCAAAATTTCAAGCCTTGGATTTAGACTTGCTACTTTAGTTTCTAAATTTCAGGAGCATACAAATTCAAATTGTAGCATTAATTCAATTTTAAGTCCTTAGAGAAAGAATGTGCTTGGGTTTTAAGGTTTGGATTTTCAATCCCCTGCATAAAGAGCCTTTATTGAAACAACAACAATTAGATACATGTTTATTCCTGAACCAACAATACCTAAATCCGTGCATGTCTGCATGCCAGGGAGTCTTTAAAACATGAGCCAATACTCACTGTTTGGCCTCCAAAATGTCCAGCAGTGTGTTTTCCTTCAGAAGAAGAAAAATGGTTTACAGTCAAAGTAGCTACAGGGTCTCCAGGTTTGACTTGGCCAGGTACAAATATAAGGACAATGAAGAGTTTATCCAGGCACACATGGTAGAAGGCAATAAAATAACACTCATGGAGCCATTGAAGGATAACAACACTGGTGAAGGAAAACAACATTTTACTTCGGTTCACTTTCTCTGATCCAATGAGTTTGAATTTACATGCCATCACACATAGAAGAAGGAACTTGTCTTCATATGGCTGGATCTATTTGATCTGACAACAGAGTTACTTGTGAATTCATGTGGTTGAAGTTCACCAAAGGTTTTCAGAGAGTTCTGTCTTAATTTAAAGTGACACAGAGAAATAAAAATATCAGCTTAGGTGCTGTAGTAAGATGAAAAAGTATTAAAAACAACTGATTCCACCTACATAGTGCTCTCACTTAAGGTGAGAATGATGTAAGAATATTGCCAGATGAAGCAACTTTCAACACTAAGAAAGATGGTTTAATATGAAAATGATTTTCACACTCAGATAAACTTCCACCTGCCTGGTCCAAAAAGTGATGCAAGTCCAGAGAAATCAGGTGAGATTTTACTCTGTTATGTCTTGCAAATAAATTAATCATTTTTAAACGAGCTGTAAAGTGAGAGAGAAGATGCTACGATACCTGCAGATGAGGCAACAGAAGCTGGCACTTCCAAGACTGGGCCAGACGGGTCAGTCATAATGTTTTCATGTGTGTTTGAGGTTCTAAAAATAGGGAGAGGGGAGAAGTGTGCCAAAAAAGGAGTGCAGCAGAAGCATTTCAATGGCGACTGTTTATCAGATGCACGCTACAGTGCACAATCACCCTAAAATAAAACAATGGTGAAATGCAATGCCACAATAAGACAACAATGATAAAAGCATTGACATTAGATACATTTTTATTTTAGCACAGGCTAATTTATTCCTTATTCCTGTATAACTGTTTATCAACATCATCTGAGAAGTAATTTCTTGGCTAAAGAACAAAATGGCTGTATGGATCATAAACATCAACAGTACTTGGAGACAGGAAGTAAAGTGTACCTGACAAAACAGAGTATAGGAGCAAGGCAATTATTAATCAGGTAATACAATACAAGATGCTTTGTATCAGAATGTCAATGACGTGAAAAGACGTCTTATGAAAAAGTTGTCTTAAGTACAACTTTGAGAAAACCTACTGGGTAGAACGTGGATGTAGCAAAGATCTTGCAAACCCAGGCCCTGAGGACCAGAAAAACAAATCAAATAAATATATAATGGAAATATGAATACATATATGTGAGGACAGCAGCAGATGCTATTAAAAATTTCTAAAAAATGACAAATTATCATCACAAGGTGTTCATACAACAGCATAAGGGCACTCTATCTTGACAACATTTAACTTATACTTATTATTTACACACAATTATCATGTTATTGACCTCACATGCTACTTATACCTTTCCACCATATACAGTGCAGTTCGGAGTAAAAACCTGCCCATCTTTTGTATGCAAACAGTATTTTTTAACCCATCACAGTGAAGAAAACATTATATGATTTAAAGCAGCCATTCAGACTGGTAATTCATCCCTAAACTATGAGGCACGCAACCCTGTTGAGCTGAATACAGAGAGGAGGCATATGTCAAACACATCATACTTTCACAAACCGCCCCCTGAGATTCTGGCAGATGGATAAGCTGCCATGCCCTGAGGAAGGTGATAACTGTTACAGTAGGTGCTGTATCCAGACTAGTGTTTTTGCTGTTGTTCCACAAGAGACAACTAATTCTGTCCTTCTCATTAGCTGATGAAGCTGCAACTTCATCTTCCATGAAAAAACAACAGAACCACTCTACCTCCAAAACAAAGATGTTTTGGAAATAAAATTCATCGCTGAGAATACCAATAAGCTTGCTGTAATGCCATTACCTTGTTAACTGTTATTGGGCATTGCAAATATGAAAATATTAGAAAATATGGATAAAATGAATTTGAAAACAGTACTTACTGGAAGAATTCTCAGCTATTGAAACCTGAAAATGAAAGTAATATCGAAGGCCAGGTTACACAAACTGAATAAAGTGGTTACAAGTTTTTGGTGCACAAGGTTTAAAGGAGTCAATGAAAGAAGGGAGCAAAATTCTGAATTGTATAGAATTTTTAGAATGTAATCTAGAATTTGAATCGCTGTAAACAGTTCTAAGAGGTTAGCTCCAAACATATCTCTATAGTACGATGTAAATACCCTCATGCTGATGGCACAGGGCTCTCACAGCAAAACTGAAAGACAGCCTGGTATAGTGCATTTTTTGACATATTTTGACATAGCAGCTATTACATATTAAACTGTATTTATGGGTTGCAGACAAAAAGGAGCTTTATACACACATGAATAATGTACGTTTCTCTTGACACCTGGGGATGCATCCCCAAAAGCTTGTTCAGAACATCTCAATAAATAAACTGTAAACAATCTCTTCTGTTTATATCCCACCTCTAACACCAGCAACCCAAAATGAATCCAGCCTTTGAGAATGAGACTAGAATGTAAAATTGACTAATACCAATGTACATATTGTTGTACTACTATGGTGAAACAACCAGCCTGCAGGTATGTAAGCTATACTGTGCAAACCACTTTAGGAAGTAATTGTGATTTGTTCCTCACAAAAGGGTTCTCAAAATATGCAGACTATGTTTTAGGACACCAGAATGGGAAGATTTGTGACCCACAGTTGATTCGTGGGGTTTTCTGTCATCATTTGATTTGGGTCTGATCTCCATTTTGAATTTCTGAGGTGTGTCATTCCATAAGCAGAGAGAGTTGTTGCCTTACTGTGTCTCTGGCTTTAAGAGCTTTGTCTGTGACAACCGCAAAACTCAGATCTAGACTTAAGCATTAGATACTGAAATGAATCTTTGATTATGAAACGTCATCACAAGTATATATGTCAGACTTCCAGAAAACACAGCTGATGTGTTGTGTTCTGCATGTAATGTATGTAGTCAAGGCTACAATTCAAGACACATTTGGAGAAGGGTTTAATGTCTGATTCCCCACTGATGCCATCCGGGGATGTAAGTGGAGTATTAAGATGATGAATCTAAAGGAATACTCTTGATTATCATGATTACCTCCACATGAGGTTGTTGAATCCCCATATTAGAGTTAAAAGCATCACTAGGCAGGCCCAAGCTCTGGCTAGGAAAACCAACGCCAAATATACCCATGTACATTATTTTTGGTATATTGTACAGTTCATATCACTTTAAAACTGAATAATAATACAGATAATATTGTATCATATTAGTTAGTGAGGACATTTATTTGTGTAGTCAAAGCTCAACATTTCTGTAATTGAAGCACACAATTCCTTAGATATATACTGGATGAATATCAATATCTTTTTATGCATGCAGTATGTGTCTAATCAAAAGCAAACATTAGCAATAACTTGTATTGTTATAAAAAATCTACTCACCGAAGACATGGGTACCATATACCAATGGTCTGCGGATTCTCTAAAGGGAAAAAAAGATTGATTCAGAAAATATTTAGAATGCATTCCAAACCTGTTGCATATCATTATTGCAAAGACTCATAGTTATACTAAAGTCACATTTTAACAGACACACATGATATATTAGATCAATGCATACTTTTAGAAAGGATTATTATATAATGCTTAATCACCATTATAAGACACCAAAATCTTGGCTTGCCACAGTTATTACAAGACATTCTATGAGATTAAGCAAAAATGTATGTTTACACAATCAATGTATAATCATGGGTAAATAAAACACTTAAGTTTAAAATATTTTTACAATATTGTTAAAAGTTAATGACAGAAAAAAAAAAGCACTAACATTGAGTCAGAGTTCTGTCCTTGCTGAGCGACTGATGGCCTCGTCTGACATTCTGCTCCTGCTTTGCATATTAATAATTATATCACACACATAGAAAATTGAAAACGGAACATACAAATATTTAAACTACATGGAAGAGGTCAATACAGTGAAACCTGATAACTCTAGTCATATTAAGAAGTAATGCTGAGAGTGCAGTGTTTGAACATGGGTCACGCAATGTCAAGTAAAATTTTTGAAAGCTTCATTCACATTTAAAACACCAGCCTAATAATAAGGGCAATTCATCTACAGACTTGGTCCTCAGCCCTGGTCCTGGGACACCCAGGAAACCAGGTGAAGTCAGTTATCTTATCGGTAATATGTTAATGGATCAATTACCTGCTAAATAAAAATGAAAACCAGACAACCCTATGGCTATCTGGATCCAGGGTTAGAGACCCCCAATCTACAGGGATGTCTCTACTTTATCACCCCTAACCTTCAGCACCCAACATGACATGAAGTCCATTAGTTACAAACTCAGCTCAAACCACTGCTGGCCAAATTAACCACCCAGGAAGAGAACAATGCAGGAAGGTGTGCAAGCCCAGTATCCATTACCCCCATGCTATTTGAGTTCCATTAAAGGTTACCTCAGGGATTGCAATCAGTTACACGGTATTGCATGAGACAGCAGCAGCACTCTGTCACAGGACATGCGGAAATATTTACAGGCACAAAAGAATCCCATCAATGAGAATGTCAGTCTCACCTACATTATGACACGAAAGGTTCGGACGGTGCTTAAACATTTCATGAATGGGATTTTTTGTATTACAAATGGAGATATATTTTTTTGTCTGAATTCCCAAGCATGGCATGACAGGATTTATTTTTCCCTCTTTAACTTGCATATGCTTCACACGGGGCTTGGAGCATAAAGGAGTTGCGTGCCTGGCTCGGAGCCAGTTGACAGCTCAGCTGGATGCGGATGAACCCCCCCCCCACATCCCTTACAGCATGTCACTTAAGAATTGTTCTCGTAGCAGAAAGTTTACTCAACCTCTCCTTCAGAAGCACTGGACCGCCTGCCATTCCAGCCAGCCAATGAGAAGAGGGGACCAGTTATTTTTTCTGACAGCACCGAGGCTCAAGTGCTGTTTTTCTAATAAACAGCAGTGATACGAGTGGAATTTCAACTGATTTCGACTCAATTAATACTGCTGTCAAAACAAATCCTGATGCTTAGATGCTAAGCCTGAAAGCAAAGGTCAACCGCTGTGTGTTTGCAAACACTATCAGTAATCTCTTTGTCTCTAAATCTGATGTAATGTTAAGCACTTGCAAATAAATGAGCTGTGGAATTTGGTGTCTTGGCCAATGCAATTTGTTGACATCTAAGATACAGAATACTCTAAAATGGGAAACACTTTGGACACATGCTTGCACTGTTTGGTTGAAAATTTCAATAAGTGAAAGCAAACTCAATTCTGAGCTGTGTAAATAAAACAAAGAAACTCAAAATATAATTAATTTATTCCCTATGAAAAAAAAACCTCAATGTATATGTGTAAGTATCAATATTTTAGGCTTACATTGTAAATGTAAAATGTGATTGCTATGTATTTGGTTTCACAGATATGATCACTTATCCAGTGTTTAATTTATCCATGCTTGAAAAAAATATATTTTAAGCAAAACTGTGGTTAACCACTGATAAGAAAGCCCCTTTTTGGAGAGAGAAGTTTTCTTTCACTGAATACACAGGAAGGTAATTAGTACCTATCAGGCTTCATAAGTTTAATCTCCTGAAAAGGTCTGCAGACTTGACATTCCAGTTAGCATGTGACAAGTAGTACGGCTTTGCTCAACTTCTAGGCTAAGCGGACAAAAGTGGCTTTAAATGGGTCATGGCTCAACAATTACTCTTGTGTAAACACCGCTATGCTACAGTAACCAAGGGTACCCTAGGCCTCTTCATGCTCAACTTTATAATGTCTTTTAAAAAAAAAAAGTACAGGCAAACTAACAACACCCCAAGTTGTTTGTGGGAATCTCCCCCTCCTGTATATTCTAAAATGCGGTTTTACGTACACATAGGCCTAGTGCACAGCACATACTGCATGTGTGGTAGGATTCAAAATAGCTTAGGCCATTATGGTTCTCAAACATAACTGCGCAAACGTTGGAAGGCTGTCTTTACCAGTTGCGTAGCTTTTGGCAAACCTCTGTATCAAGCTCTCCACAGTGTAGCTCTCAATGTTTTGCACAAATATACTGTGAATCTGAAAAGAAAAGAAAAAAAAGAAAAATATGTTGCAAAAGACAACAGGAGAGAGGTACCTTTGCTGACTTACAGACAGCTGGAAATAGGTTTGGTCCAATGAGAAGCAGCTCAAGAGTTGATTTAAATGTAAAAATAGCCCATTTGGGGTAATTATGGGGGTTTGCTAAAACTGCAAGTATTGTTCTTATCCTTTTCGGTCATGGCGTGTACTGATGCTCTTTTAGTTGTTGGATGGAAGGTGGAGGGTGGAGGGCGAGAACGTCTGCCTTTTTCCTGACATTTTTTTAAATCCTTTATATATTTTTTGCATGAAATATAGATAATTAATGTTAATGTTTTTGAGATGGTTGAGTCTGCTCACCTCTCCTAACTGTGTGTGTGTCTCGCTGATGCACTGTGAATAAGACTGCACAAATGTTTTAAGATGTCCAATGTGCTTTTCCTCAATGCGCTGAAATTTCTGAAAATAAAAAGGGGAGAAAAGAAACACAGCTTAGATCAGTGCAAAGTGAATAGAAGATTTATGATAAATAAAAAAAGAGCAAACAAATTGATTGAGCTCTGTATTGTTACTGGGCATTCCGGGATGCCTGTTTAGTCACTCACTACTCAGAATCATATTTTGGAATATAACATACATAATACTATTCATAAAAAAATAAAGGTGTGTTCACTATCTCTTTCTTTGTGTCAGAATTCTAAATCTAGAAATCTAGAAACAATCATTACGCTAATTTCCATCAACGTGTAAGTTAAATGATACGTGCAAAGGTTAAACCATTATGAGCTAGAGAGCTGTCTGTCAAACACCGCACCTCAGCACTTTCAACCAACTTCTGATCAAATTCAGACCATGTGTAGGAACGAACTATGGCATCTTTGGCCATCATTTCAGACTGTGAAACATAAGACATAACATGTGCATCAGAATTGTATCAAACGTTGTATCATGTCATAATTATGTAACATAATTATATATGTATAATTATGTAACACTGGCTACAAATCTTATAATTAATATTTATCATTCAGAGAACTTGAAGGTTTACCCCAATGGTTCTGTTCAAACGGAAACTCAGCTGACCTTATCGTGTCTTACAAAAACCAAGTTGAGCCGAAGCATTTTATCATATGGTCATAATTATGTCATATAGTTGCAACTAGCTTCCAGCCATGCCTCAGTATTCGAGAACTTCAGTTGTCAAATTCACATGGCGATGGTTGTGTTCACATGAAACTCGGCCTACCTTATCAATGTCCAGCACCCTGTCCCTGAGCTTGCACAGGCGCCCCAGGATGTCTCTCATGACTTTGCCTTTGGACTTGGATGGCCGTTGGGGTTGAGCGCTTCCATGGACACTCTGAGCGGCTTCCCGCATGGCGGCAACTTCCTCTTTTGTCTGCAGTGTGTGAGGACACAGACTCCGTCTCAACAGGACACAGACCAAGCCTCCATACCATGCAAGTGGTGCTCATTTTTAGCTAAGCACAGAAAGACTATAAAGTGCCACAGACTAATTTATCATTGGTGTCAATGTCATTCATTATCACATTATCAATGCACTCACAATAATATGGGAGAATTAAGAATTAATTTAGAATGTTAATCAAATCCCAATAAAATCCTGGCCTAGTATATTGTGAAGAACTCCTACCATACTTTCAAAAAGTACTAAAAATGCAACATGGGTGGCACATGAAAAATGTGTTACAAGCATTAAATCTGTGTGTGTTTCTGCTTTTTTTATTTTAAACGATGACTTGAAACTAGAAAAAAATCTTGTACTCTAGCAATTCAAAGCAAGGGTACATCACTTCCTATTGAGGATCTTGCCCCATTAACATTTTCTATTTGCAACATGACACCTACCTTTTTATGTTTTTTTACTTGCCAATCCGCATACTTCTGGACATCTGTAATTATTTCTTGAAGTTTACAGACCCGATTTGAATGACACATTGCCAGCTGTTTACCTGAGATTACTAAGGTATCCAATACTGGTGCAAATGTCCTAGGAAAGCAGAAAATCAAAACAAGAAAATTAAATGTAGGTAAAATGATACATATGTGATCTTTATAAAATTAGGCCTTGTGTGAGTGTTAAGAGCTCACAAACATACAGGAAGTGACACGGACACAACAGCCCTTAACTTGGCGAGCCTATGTCTTATTAAGGCTTCGGCCTAACACCTGTCATATACCAGTACTGTAGCTACACTTATATGCTGTTCTTATCTTAGACATGTACTCATTACTAAACAGGTTGCTGAGGTTTCAAACATTCTTAATCTTTGATTAAGATTTGGTTAATACACATTTACATTTAGGCATTTAGCAGACCCTCTTATCCAGTGTGAATTACTAAAGTGCATTCCATGAGCTGGAAAAACAAACCAAGAGATACCATAACTGGCTATGATAGTTATGACATCAACCCGCAGAACATTCTTCAGTGCTTTCAGAAGGCTGGTGGAATAGATGCATCACTTAGAGAGTATAGTGAGGAATATATGAAAACAGATATTAAGAGTTCAGGGTCAGATATGAAGAAAAGCAATTTGAATAGATATTTTTTAAAGTACAGAACACACAAACACAAACATCAATATGCAGTGGTAGGTATAAATCCTTTTGAACAAAGTTTTTACCATGGAGTCCAGGAAACGTACCCTAACTGAGATATGCTCTCAGCTGATTTGGCTAGTCTGTCCATTGACCTTGCATATGTTTCTTCAATGGCAGCCCTGTTAAGGGGTATGAAAGAAAGCATAATAGCTTACTCAATAACTGCACTCTCAATAACGCTCCAAATGTGGTGTGCTAAAATGACAGTTTTACACAAAAAACAAGACAAAGGTATGAGTGAAAGATGAGAGAAAACAGGAATAAAATTTTTTTTTTTCAAAAGCATCAACAACCTTTCTTGAAGGAATGAAGACAACATCTTTGTGGATGTTCTCCCATCTTTCATATTCTGGTAAAGAACTTCAAATCCATTAATATTTGTTTCCTGGAACCAGGAAAGAGACATTATTTCCTTTTCACTGAGGACAATAAATGACACATCTCCACACTTTATGTACATGAAAAGATCTTTAACCAGCAACATTTGTTTGATGTTGTCTTGAAATCATAAGAACTATGTCTGTTTCCATTTTAACAGTCATTACTTTAATCACATATTTTATGTAATTAAATGGAATGCCACAAATCCTCTTTTGAAATGTATATTAAAGTAGAAACAGATGATTGAAACAAAGGAATGCAGTATGTTACATTTACTTCTGCACTTTAAATGTATTCATATCTCTTTATTCTTTTCATTACAATGACATAAAATTGTAATATTTTGACATTTATTATCAAAGAAAGTATTACTTTTAGTCCATTCTTGCACCGGAATGGAAATATGTCAATAACAGGAATAGTAGGTATGGGAGAATACAGTTCCCATAAAAGATTGTAATAACTGTATCATAACTTTATGTAGCATGTCCATTGACCATCAGGTATGGCTAACATAATAACTGAGAGCTGTGATCATGTTTACTGGCAAGCTTAATGACTTTGATAGTAAATGCAGCATACCCCAGTAATATCTGTGAAAGACGCCTCCATCATCTTTTACCACCTCGACAAAGCAGGTCTTGATCTAAGTGACTTCATCTCTTCTAAAAGAGTCATTTCTGTAAACAGTTTAGATTCCTGTTTTCCACAAGGAACCCAACCTTTGTCTCATTAATGTTCATGTATTTGTAATAAGCCTTGTGATGCTTATGGAGCATTGTGTTAACACAATGCAATTACTATGGTAACATAGAATTCAGGAAAATTCTAACAATATAATTCTTTCAATTCTCAATTCTTTCTTCACTCTGAGAAATACAGTTAGATGTATAGTTGACGTGATTGTCAAATATGAAAACTTTAAGAACTATTTTTAGTGTCCCTATGTAATATAGTATTTATTTTGCCTGAATAGTGCAAAATAAATGATAATCCGTGCACTTATATGAACTGTAAATGTATATGGTTGGTTCATCAAATCGGAAGAGTTTTCAAAGTGTTATTAAATAGTAATTTAATTTAGCTAGTAATTAAATAATAATTAGAAAGAGTAAAACAATTCATGAATAAGATATGCATAGAGTGGGTTTCATTTGATGCCTCATATAAAATCATTATAAAAAATGGGAGTGTGTGTGTGTGTACTTGTGTACACACTTGCAGACACACACATGGAAATTAACTGTTCTAATGGCATTTATTGATGCTAAAACAGTGGGAGGATTGTACTTTGAGACAGACATTCATTCCATCCTGTTCTCATTGGTCTCCAGTGATTAGATTAAAATTACGAGGGCAAGTGAATCTACTTTAAATGGGAATATTCATAACCCTGTTTCCATTAACTGATTTTCCTATCTCTCTGAAGACTACAATGTCTCTGCTTATATGCCTCTTGCTCCCCCTGTTGGCTATAAAACAATCTCTGCCTGATTTGAACACAGAGAGACAAATAATATTTCACAGTGCTGAGAGGTGATGAAGTTGTCAGTCTTGCAATGAGAGTAACATGCAAAATGGGGGGAAACTCTTCTACTTCATTTTTAACCTTTGGCACATTATCTGCAGACATATGAATCTACCATACTCAATATATACATAATCCAAAACATATTCTATACATATAAAAATACCTTCAAGTTTAGTTTTTTTTTTTTATATCCAATTGCCATACACATGACATACATGAAAATCAACATCACCTGGATTGGTGATACTTTTATCTTGTCAAGTCGAGTCAAGTTTTCCTTCATGAAACACTTGGCAGCATGAAACATTCATAGCTGGCATTTTCCTAGCGTGACACCTTGTCATATTCGCTCACTGCCCCCTTCATGGAAACGCAAACCTAGAGATCCATCAAGGCCTTCATGACCTTAAGCGTATCATGCAAGCTCTCAGCTGGGACACGGCATGGATTCACTCATCAGTATGAACACAAAGCAACACTTTGCGACAAAGTAAGGCTTTCCTGGATTGTGAAAAACAATGCAACTCAACAGTGACAGTAATTCGAGATGATGTTGGGTTTTGACAGGATTTTCTGGATCCAGCATGGTCTCATCCATAGACTCACATTATGGAAAGAGCAGAATTGACAGTATTGTCTTTTGGCAGTCTGAAATGTTTGTTTATGATTAGAATTAACTTAAGTTACTAGAGGTCATGGTTTTGCAAATGTAACACTGATGAATAAAAAATGGGTATGAGACTTTTTATCTACAGTACAAAAAAATTCCAAACATATTTAAAAGCTAGGAATATTGAGCTTTCACCCCCTTATTTGTGGGTCTTAACATGGCATATCCATTAAGGACAATAAACCTTAACAAACAGCAGACTTGTACAAATAAACCTCAAGCTGTAGATTTGAATCATGGTAGCTGACATGTACCATGGAATTTATAATTTTGTCAACAAATATTGACTTCTTCAAATGATTTTGCCACCATATGTTACAAGTCCAAAGTCTGTATCACATATCATCTCTATAATATATACAAGAACATATGTCACAGAATATGAGACATTTTTAGAGGAAGGAGTCCAAAATGGCCCTTTTATACAAAAATACTCAGACTTAGAACAGTGTGTAACGCCACTTTCAAACAACAAAAGGTGATATAAAACTTAAAATCCTCAGGACGAGACGAGTGGCCCTTTAACTGACCTTGCAGTCCATCCAAGTTTATGTTTGTTTATTAATGTTTAGACTTTGTGTTCTCTCTCTTGGTCTTGACATGACTTTCTTCAACTTTCTTCAAATCATAGTTCTCAGTTTAAGGCTCAATATATACAGTTTTCTTTGCTAGCCTGAGAATCAAGAGATCTGTTCAACATAGGTAAGTCGTTTGTGGTGTTTGTGTCAAATAGGTCACATTAAAAATGTATGCTTGCATGAGATGGCATTGCCTCCTACTGACAAGCAGATAACTCCACTCTACCCTCAAAGCCTTGGCACTCATAACCCAAACAAAGGGGGGGGGGGGGGGGGGGGTGGGTGGTCAGATGGTAGAACTTGCCTGCTTACGCTCAAAAATTTAACATGGATACAATCCCATTTCTTTCAAAGGATATTTTTTGCCATAGGTTTACACTACATTTTTACGTTTGCATGTCTTTTAAACAAAAAAAAAAAAGTACTCCAGTCAAATCTTGTGCAATCCGCTGCGTTTTCTTGTCCCAAGTCCCAAATCTGCAGCTTACCACTTAATGCTTCAATATGTGAGAGAATACATAAGTAATTTGACAGCTGGAATAACGTGTCATGGAATGACTTTGATGGGAGACGGAAGAGAATTTGGAAACAGAGTGTTGGAGGACGATGAGATGTGACGGAGCAGAGGTGAGGTTCCCTGACAAAGACTCTGCTGGTCCCGACGACGGGGCGCGCTAATCGCTCGCGGCTCAGTGGTTCAGAGGAGCGCTCGCCGTCTCCTAAGTGCTTTCGCGTGTTTCGAATGCTTGCAGGGAACCGTGGCGGCTTTCGTGGGCATGAAGAGCTTTTCAAACACCATTAACAAAGAGGATGCAGATTTCTATAGACATGACGCTTGTCTGTTTTCACAAACACTGTCATTACCTCTCATGTCATATATCCTAAGGTACACCATTTTACAGTAATGACATGCAGACTTCATGCAGAGAAATCACGGCTGTCAGCCCCATGAATACTGACGCATATACAGTAGAACCACAGATACAAAGCTTATCTTTTATTCCTTTTTCACTTCAGCTTTTGGTTTGTTAAAATTATGAAAGTGAAAGACAGAATAGTATTTTATTTCAGTTATCATCACCTATTACATATCCCTATTTATGAATGTTTAGGAACTCCTGCTGCTGCTTTGATTGTTGATACCCACACACTGTTTATAAAGTAATGATAAAATTGGTGAGGATCGTAATCCGTTGCCTATAGAAAAAAATACTAGAGGTCAGAAACTAAAATGAACATGGACGTTCCCGACAGAATTTAACTCAATTATCTCAATGAACTGTAGAGACGTTTTGAAGACAACAGAGGGCAGCAATATACTGTACAACCACCACCACCTTCTAGAGTTACAAGGTTTCAAGTCTTTTTTTAATCCATAAAATAGATAGAGGTAAAATGGAAAAGAATTGTGCATATAGCATGATGGATTTTAAAGGACAACATTATGTATTTATTTGTCTGGAGACACTATCACTTATACAAGTTTTTTAAAAATTTGATGTTATATACTTAAGAGGGACATATTTAAATATTTAAATATCTTATATTACATATTTTTATGGTATGCCAAGTACAGGTCTGTAGGTCCAGAGGTGTATAACTGTTGTTATAGAGATATTATAGGCTCCACCCCAGTGTGGCTGTGTGACATAATGCGTATGGAACTGGGCCTGTAACACAGAGGTTTTGGTGGCATCCTGAGTAGATTTCTGCTGTACCCTTTAGTAAGGCACTCAGTCTGAATTGCATAAGTAAATATCAAGCTGTAAAAATGGATTGTGAATGTGTGCTGCGGAAGTTGCACAGGGTGAATGCAGTCCGCACTTTTTTGAGATGGGCACATATTCCAACAGTGTATTTCAAGTAAGTCATATCTTGTACTAAGGACAGCTTAGAAGTTGCTGCCAGTGGAAAATTGAGATGTGTGAGTGTCAGATAATGATGGGGATCAATTGAATATATTACAACTTTGAAACATTATAATATAGAGGATGAAGGGATTGCTGGAGTATGATATCTTATGGAATGAAATGGAGGAGTATCAAGCCTTATTGTCCTTACGGATCGTAATTCTAAAGAGTTTGCAAAAATAGGTGTTTTGAAAAAGTATATAGCATGTGTGAAACATTTAAGTACAGACAGTAGGAACAGAACAAATTGTTCAGTTCTGTGTTCAGTTCAGTTCTGTGTTGTACAGAATAGAAGAGTTTTGTCATAATATGAGATTAAGTGGTTTTTTTGATCCCAGTGAAACTATCACTGTGCACTGACTATCTTGATAGAGCAACACCATCTTTCTCCACAGTCATGCCAGCTCTCCACTTCAGACAATGAGCAATTGCCACTCTCATATTGACCTCTGTGTTCCTAAACCCCATGCAGAATCTCAGCTCTGGCACACCAGATTATTCAGAATTATAACAACAATGCGGCATAAGGCCCGTTTCATTTCCTTAAAGCTGAATAAATGTGTACTTGGAAGAGAAACGTTGATGTCTATCTGAAGTTTTCTTATTATTCTGCAGGAAGGCACACAGGCTTGCGGACTTCCTCTCCCCTCCCTTCCTTCCTCCTTTCCGAAGGTACTCATCTGAAAAATGGGAACAATGCGATCGTTCCTGTTCTCTTTCTCAAGTCAACTTCAAACGACGTCCGAGGGAGCGGGAGGCTCATTGTCAGAGGCGCGAGGGAGAGCGGCAGGTACGCACGGTGGCTAGCATCGGCGGACGGCAAAAGGGGAAGCAGCACTGGTGAGTATCTGGGGCCCCCGGCTCCATGGGGTTCCTGCATTAGTGCTAATGATGAGTAGCTTTAAACGGGATTATCTATGCAGAATGAATGCAGTCTGTACAGCAACAGTTGTCAGTGTTGTGCCAGTACTATAGATAAAGGGGATGATCTAGTCTTGCCCATGCATTGCAATGTAAAGTTGCATATAGGAATAGACAGAAGTGCTGTGCAAAACTTGGACAAACAGGGCAAAAGTATAAAGCATTATTTCAGCATTTTGTAAATACTTTGTTATTTCCCAAAGTGCAACCAGTACAATGTTCTCTTTATCATGTTACGTGGAATTGCCGAAAGTTGCATTGCACATGTCAATAACCAGTACAGACGTATTCAAAAAATGGTGAACAAATCTTTTTTTTTTTGTCTGAGCAAATGCGTGACAATATACTAACAATTTTCAGCTTTTTGACCTGCGCTGAACTTAACAAAGTTTCCCAAACACAGGTATAGCTCCATTAATAACGGTACCTAGGTGCTCAAAGACTGCAGCCTGAAGCAGCCGAATGGTGAACAAAATATTTTGCTACGTTCTACTGTATTAACCTATTTAAACTAATTTGTAGACATATTCCATTCTTTAGCTCTAACAAATATGAATTTGTTGAGACAATTTAGTTGCTCTATCAATCGAGTGTAAGGTTTCGTTTCCAGAATCAATCAATCAAGCTGACTTATGGGACACTAGACATACGAGAGCACTGTACTAAATGTTAAATTGTACAGTGTGCTGTGTTTTGCATGTGTCTGTAATCGTGGGGGAGAGTTAAACTTCTGCAGATGTTAACATTTTCCCCTAATTAAAACCAAAATGCAAAGAAATAAATATTCTTCTGGATATTTGCTGTGCCACACCTATGGAAAAATAAAAATGTTCATTTGAATCCATTTAGGTGGGGGGTGGAGGGGGGGTGGGGGGGGGAAGAGAAGCGCCCATCCCTCTATCCGAGGGATACAAAAAGACAGAACACATCTTTTTTGTTTTCAGAAATAAGAGAAAAAAATCATAACAGGAGAGAGAGGTGTTGCTATTGTCAAAACTAACTTCCTTTTTGGCACAGGTTCCTGTCAGACTTCTCACTTATTGGACCATTTTTAGGGAGAATACAACAGTGACAGAGTGACTGTAGATTGAGAGCGGGAACAGTCGTTTGAAGTTTTTTTGAATCAGGATGCCTGTCGTAATCCACTGTGTTCTCAAACAAAAGGATATCTCTTATTAGGTAATGAAAGGTTTCTAAAACCCTGCCAAATCAAGACCATTAAGAGTTAGATTGGGTCAACTTGTTCAAACAGTAAGAGGAATATTATACAAGGCCATGATTATTGTTGACAAGTCAAGGTGAATATCCTGTCTGAGCCCAGTTCTCATTCTTTTCCTTTGCAAGTTGATTTTGCTGGGTGAATCAAATGAGGGCTTATACATGTCCTTGTTTTGCACCACTTAATAAATAAATGTTGTCAAAGTTAGTTCATTTACATAATCAGTCATTCACATAATTTTCTCAACCTTACTTTTCCTAACATTGCTGCGCTTTGACAGGTAAATAATGGAGAGTGATACAATACGTACCACCTCAGAGCTGAGTCATTCCGGGGACAGTCTGAAGATGATCCTCACCCGTAACCCTTACCTGAAGCCTCTGCCACTCTTCCTCAAACCCCATAAACTCTCCCCTGAGAGGGACACATTCATTAGGGGAAACACAAAATTCAGTTCACAGTACCCCCTGGGATTGGACCGTTTCTACTCCCCCTCGGAGCATGGCTCGCAGAAACGCAAAAGGATGCCTTTCAAGATGAGTTCACAAGACACTGAGTCATCCGATGAGGGAGAGGACTGGAGTCCTAAGGCCGAGGCCCTTTCCCATCCCCTGTACCAGAACGCCACATCCGGCCTGGCCTTCCAACGCGATACCGACATGATAGACCTGAGCCGAATCCACCTCTACAGGACCTTGGGCGGGTTTAACTCCACTCAGGTGAAGAGGGAACCCAACAGCCCTGAGCCACTGTGGTCACCTTCACCTGTCCTTATGCCCCCGCCCCCTGCATACTTCCCGCCCCTCCATCCAAACTGGGTCCCCCTCCCTTTCCTCATGCGAGGCCCGGTGATACCGCTCTCCCCACATGGCTTTTATCAGAAGGAGTCCCTTCTGCGGCATCGCAGGGCCACGAGCCGGGCCGGAGGGGACCCGCCAGCCGCAGCCAAGCATGGCTTGACCGTCCATGTCGACGACAGCTACCACGTGGACGTGGGCGGCGACCAGAAGCGCTGGAAGTGCCGCATGTGCGAGAAGTCCTACACCTCCAAGTACAACCTGGTCACCCACATTCTGGGCCACAGCGGAATCAAGCCCCATGGCTGCGGCCAGTGCGGCAGCTCTTCAAGCAGCTGAGCCACCTGCACCACACACATGCTGACGCACCAGGGCACCCGCCCGCACAAGTGCCAGGTGTGCCACAAGGCCTTCACCCAGACAAGCCATCTCAAACGCCACATGATGCAGCACAGCGACGTCAAACCCTACAGTTGCGGCGTCTGCGGGCGGGGCTTCGCCTACCCCAGCGAGCTGCGGGCCCACGAGCTCAAGCACGAGAAGGGCCAGGAGAATGTTTGCGTGGAGTGCGGCCTGGACTTCCCTACGCTGGCCCAGCTCAAGCGACACCTGAACACCCACAGAGGCCCGACGGTCTACAGCTGCAGCGACTGCGAGAAGACTCTTTCCAGTACCCAGCCAGCTGCAGAATCACATGATGAAGCACAAGGACGTCAGGCCTCACATCTGCACTGAGTGCGGCATGGAGTTCGCACAGTCCCACCATCTAAAGCAGCACTCTCTCACCCATAAGGTAGGATGCTAAACTCATAGCAACCACATCTACTTTACAGCATCCTGCAATACCATGACAACAAGCTGTAACGAGTTCAGAACAAACAGGATGCTAACATCAATTTACTGCGATCATAAATAGCAATATGTCTAGGAAATTATTGTCAAAAAATGCACTGGTAAAGGCATATAGTGATGTATTTGGATGAATTGTGGCAGCGTGATTTTGTTAATTGTTTTGTTTTACTTTGTTTACTGAGGAGTGAATTATGATTCATTGGAGGACATTAATTGAAAACCCTTCCATACAAAGTAAAACAATGTAATGCAGCATGTTTAATTATTAAAATTGTCTTTAGTCCTACAAGGTGAAGCCAAGAGAAAGAGCCACACTCTTCGAAAGCAATGAGTCCAGCATTGCACTGGTCAAACAGGAAATTGAGAGAGTAGAAAATAATCAGAATGTGAGTGCGCATGTGAAAAGCCCACTGCTTGTGTTGTCATTATAATACCAGCCCCTGTAAAGAGGATGTGCAACTGAATGAAGACCCTCAAACAAGAAACCATTTTTGATAAAAAATAGAACATTGCATCAACAATACAGCAGTATGAGTAATGGGAGGGGGTATTTCATTGTATCATAGCTTATGCAAAAACATGTATGCCTTATTTAAAACACAATAAATTAATGAGTTTTATTGATTTACAGCAACTGTTGATCCTTTGCTGTATTTAGACAAACCATTTTGAAAAACTGAATGATCATACAGTTCAGACTATTTGTCCTTTTTTATAACAGCATGGTCAGTATCTTTAACTATGTACCCATTATTTCTCATCTCACATGATATGACTTCATAATGAATGGCTTCTGTAGGGTCATTTGTTTTGTGTAAAAGGAAATATATTGCATGTATAAACTGCCTGGGTCCAATGGGTAGAGCTACAATTAGTGTTATATAATTTGTATGAAAACAAACACATCAAGGTGAATGTTTGATTCAAAATGTATTTCAAAGCTGCAAAGGATGTATAAAACTGGCAATTTTATCTATTTTATCTAAAATATGCATAATTTTGCTATATTGACCTGTACATTTCACACTAGGATATATTACAGTTCACTGTTTAATGTTGCCCAGTACTGGCCTGTGTT
>JAFBMS010002479.1:0-28425 GCA_019788955.1 Albula glossodonta
AAAAGCGGTCTGTGAGTTTACAAGATTACTGACCTGGACTGAGGCTGAGGAATAAAAATAAACTTTTGGTAAATATTAATAAACAAGAAGTGATAAACATGGTGGAGGAATGTGACTGTATGCATAATTTGGCATGCTGTGTGTGAGTTGAGCTGTGTGTATTAGTGTGTTTGTCTGAGGAAGAGAGGGTGTTTGTGTGTATGACAGTGTTTGTGTACATATGTGTGTGTGTGAGAGTGAAAAAGTGTAGGTATGTATATGTTTGTTAGTGTGTATATGTGTGTATGTAAGTATGTACTTATGCATCTGTGTGTGTTTGAGTATGTGTCAGTGTATGTATGTTACTGTGTTATGCATGTTTGAGAGACCATAGAGAGCACATTATTGATATGAGTCCGTGACAGAGAGAGTGTTGGTGTGTATATGTGTCTGAGAGCGACAGTATTAATGTGTATGTGTGTGTGCACACGTGTATGTGGGCGCACATGTGTGTCTGAGAGAGACTACAGTAACATGTGAGTGAGTGTGTATGTGTCTGTCTGTCTCAGAGAAAGTTTATTAGCGTGTGTGTGAGAGTGTGTGTCTGTCCCACAGAAAGATTATATTATTGTGTGTGTGTGAGAGAGTGTGTGTGTTTATCTCATAAAGAGATTATATTAGTGAGTGTGTGCGTGTGTGCATGCGTGTGTGCCTGTGAGTGTGTTTGTGTGCGCGTATGTGTGTGTATGCGTATTTCAGGCAGCTGGCTAAGGCACAGGGCTGGTCTCTCCTGCTGCTGTTGCTGTTGGCCGGGTTTCCCAAATTGAGGTACAAAGGCTGGTCTCAGAGCCCGGGCATGTTTAGAGTGAGGGTGGGGGTCTGGGGGGGTCCTATAAAGGCACCCTGTGTGGAGAGCAAAAGGGAGTCCAGATCACCCCCCCCCCCCCCCCCCCCCCCCAAGTCGCTCACAGGAAGGAGGCACACCCCAGTTTTGGGTGGGGTTGCCCCGGATGGGGCAGGGGGCATACTCTGCTCCCCTGGTGTTGGCGTGGCCCCCCAGACCAGAAATATAACCTCAGCATCACCGGAGGTACCAACCCCCGCGCCCCCTCTGCCACCCCCAGCTGGGCAAACACGAGCACAGACTCTGCGTTTTTAAAGTCAGGTGAATTAGCTGTGTGTGCTGAGTACTGGGGAAACAGCTGCCAGCTCACAGAAAGGGGCCAGTGCAACGTTTGAAGGAGTTTGCTAAGTTACAGATCCCCTCTGCACACTGAATACTGTTCCACTGATCACCTGTGCCATTTTCCACATTTCATTTTTTTTTTTCAAATGCTTCTCTTGTTTGTGTCTATAAAATAGGATGAACTTGTGAAAAACAGAGGCGTCAAGTATCACTCTGCTTGGTGTTGTTGAAACAGGGAGGAGGCAGTTTCTATTTGTGGTATTTTTTTTTCCTGCACATCACAGAAACTAGCGGCATAGCTCTGAGTGACTGAATGAGCTCTAATGAAACGTCTCCCTCTCAATGTTCGCGCCCGGGTTCCGTGACCGTTGGTCTCTGCTAGCCAGCTAACTGCGAACAAGCAACCGCTATCACTCCGGTATTTAGAGCTTTGACAGACACCAATAAAAATCAAAATTACAATACCTGCTCATGTCAGAAACGGAAATTTCTTCGCCTCTGGTTACAGGATGATGTCACACGTAGCCCTAAAACAAGAAAAAAAACGTATTTGAAATTATATTTAGGATTCATTACCTCACAATAATTTTACTTCGACTTAATGTTAACTTGGTAGCTAGAAAGTAAACATAATGAATATCGATATCCGTATCATTACTGGTCATTTTACACCACATACTCCAAACAAAAAACTCATAATTACAGTAACTGTCTATCACTAACATAGATTTTAAACTTACTATTGTAATAAAGCAAGTTATTCATTGTCTCTAGCGTAGCAACCTAGCATAATGCATCACTGGATAATGTATCGATAACATCAAGAACGTTAGGTAGTTAATAATTGTTGAGCAATTCATATTAACCTGTTAGTCATATTAACCTGTTAGGGTTAGTAACCCTTCACCTATTGACCAGCAAACAGTAACTGGGTTAAACAGAGTTAGAAAGAAGGTACCGTTAACTACACTATTTTTTATACTGAGTTTCGCTGTCGCGAGTTCAAGTTAAATGATGCATTCCACCAGAACAAACCATCCAGCCAAAACAAAGGGGTGGCTCTGACTACCATAAAATATCAGACTTTGTCCTACTCTTGTGAGGGACAGTAGTATTTACACAAAGTATGAAATACATGTGCTTTCCTTAAAATAATGAATAGCTCTTATTACATGTTATATTAAACATTATATTTTATATGTAGATCTAGTGCTGAACTTTTTTTGGTGAAATTATTATTGATGCATTATCTATTGGTACAACCCATAAGATCATAAAAATGATATGTGTGAGTGTGTATTTTGTGTGCACTTGCCTCAGTTGCTGGCACTGAAACTTGAAAGCGTATGGGGTGTTTATGGGAAGTGTTGTCCTGTCTTAGTGAATGCAGGAGACGTAAATGCTGACCTCAGCAGTTAAGTAAAAACCGAAGCCCCCAAACTTCAGATGCAGGGGGCAGACTGTGGAGCCATCTGATCGAGCATTTGAGGAGCTTTTTCAGCCTTCCTTCCTGCAGTCGGCTGGGGTTTTTCAGGATTCTGAGGGTGGATTTAGCTTTTATAATTTCATGTTGCACCCTTAAGATCATGTGATTAGCCTGAAGAAGTAGTAGTACCCAGGAAGTTGGGTAGAGCTTCACCACACTGGAGTAAGACAGTGCTCAATTTGGTAGTTGCGATGTAGTAGCTATGAGGTTGACGTGTGAGTTTATCAGAACGCAGGTGTGGAAGTCCCTGTGTGTTCTGAGACTGGAGATAAGCTCAGGATCTATGTTTGTTTTACTGCGGGAGCCAATGAAAGAGAGAGACAGGGAGCAGACAGGGGCCTCGAGGCTTCGCTGCCCCGTGCAGCAGCTCTTGTGTGGGTTTGGCACGCAGTCGTCACAGATCGCTGGCAGCCCAAGTTCACCACAACATGCCGCCACTCTCCCTCTGCTGCCTCCTCATCTTTTCCCTCTTTCCATTATTTCAACCATCTCTTTCTCATCCTCATCTCCCTGTTCCCATCTCCCTCCCTCTTTCTCTCTCTCAGGTCCCCCTTCCCCCCTCTTCTCCCTACCCTCTTTTACCTTTTTCCATTTTTTTGTTTCACTCTCTCCGGGCGCCCTCCTCTCTCACCCTCTCCCGCCCTCTCACCTTCTGTCCTCCATGCTCTCCTCCCCCTCACTTCCACTCCTCCATCTGTTTCCCTCCATGCCCACTGCTTCCCACCTCATCCATGGCTCCATGGACACTCACTCAGGGCTCCTGTACCCCTCCCTGCAGGTATAAGTCAAATGAGGAGTACGTGTACGTGCGAGGGCGTGGCCGGGGGAAGTACGTGTGTGAGGAGTGTGGGATTCGCTGTAAGAAGCCCAGCATGCTGAAGAAGCACATCCGTACCCACACCGACGTTCGGCCCTACGTCTGCAAGCACTGCAACTTCGCCTTCAAAACCAAAGGTAGGAGGCAGGCTCAACCTCTCACCATTCACCTCTGTATAATGAACTGTCTCTTACACCCCTTCCCTCAGAGATAGGGACTCTGTGCAGTCCTATGGGTTAGACGGTAAACCGAGGTCCTCATGACTCATAGTGGTCATTAAAGATCCCATGGCGCTTCTCAAAAGAGTAGGGGTGTTAACCCCTGTGTTGTGGTCTGATTCTTGAAACAATTTTCTCTTTACATTTGACCACCTTTATCTGATCATCTGTATAAGCGTCATACCTACATTTCTGAAAAAGTGAACTGAGTTGTCAGGTGACATACCTAATTAAGTAAGGGATTAAAATATAAATGTATGTGACAGTTGTGGTGTGGTGGGTACAGTGACAGCGTGTGTGTGTTAAGCCCCTCCTGATGAAGGCTGTGCTCTGCCCCCCTCCCCTCCCCACAGGGAACCTCACTAAACACATGAAGTCCAAGGCTCATGGGAAGAAGTGCCAGGAGATATCAGAGCAAGGGGGGCCCAGCCTGGACGAGCTGGAGGCCGAGGATGGAGGTAGGCACTCACTTCCTAACTGCTGACACACTGACACTCTACCTGTGTGCGTGTGTGTGCATGTGTGTGTGAAGGTGTGTGTGTGTGTTTGTTTGTAAGCGTGCATGTGTGAGTGTGTGTGAGTGAGCGTGTGCATGTGTGTGTGAAGGTGTGTGTGTGTTTGTGTGTGTGTTTGTTTGTAAGCATGCATGTGTGAGTGTGTGTGAGTGAGCGTGTGCATGTGTGTGTGAAGGTGTGTGTGTGTGTTTGTTTGTAAGCGTGCATGTGTGAGTGTGTGTGAGTGAGCGTGTGCATGTGTGTGTGTGGGTGTGTGTGTGTGTGTGTGTGTGTGTGTGTGTGAGTGTGCATGTGTGTGTGCGTGTGTGTGTGCGCGTGTGTGTGTGTGTGTGTGTGTGTGAGGGTGACAGAATGTGTGAGTGTGTGTATGAGGGTGAGAGAGTGTGTGTGAAGGTGTATGTGTTTGTGAAGGTCTGTGCGTACGTGTGTTTGTGAGTGAGAGTGTGTTCATGTATCTGTGTGAGATGAGACAGTGGGCTTGGTCTAGATTTAATGACACCTACTTAGCCTTGCATTGGGCCTGAAATTATGCTATCCTATTTTAGAACAGAATTCCACAGGACTGGTTTGCCTGTCTCCAACAAAATATAACATATTCAAGGAAGCAAAGGTATAATGTGTAGTCTGTTTTGTTTGAATTGCATATTAGAGACTAAGTGTGCTTAATTGAATCTCGTCCACTGTTGTTAGGAGGTATCGCCAGACTCAGGCGGAGAGCAGGGTGTTGTCCGTATATTCGCCTGCAGCCAAACACAAGCAGCATCTGTGGGTTCTCACACTGAGCCACATGCTTCTTCTACACGGAAAAAACGATACTCTCCCCGCATTTGAGCTAAGAGACATTCTTACACAGTGTCTGCACCTTTCTCTATCAGTGCTAATTAAAGCTCCGCCACATAGGAAAACCAACATCTTCCCTGCTCTTCAGGAGAATTTCATCTTATTAGAGTCTGGAGAATGTCTGGGCAAAATTCCTAGCTGTATTGCTGTTAGTTTTTTCCCCTGACTCTGCCAAGATTGCACACATTTACGAAGCAAAAAAAATGTTTTACCCCTCAAAACTTTTACAGCTGGCAGGTTTGGCACAGACAGCAGAGAGATTACATAATGGAAAATAATGCATTCAGTCTTCTTTTGTTGAGCTTGCAAAAAAATAGGAAAGAAAAAGGAAAAAAAGGAGAATGGAAATAGATGAAATGAATAAAGGAGTACTGGACGAGTGGTTTTCATTGAGTTGTGCATTCTGGTGCATTGTGGGAAAGCGTGGAGTGAAGGGACAGGCGGTGGTCTCAAGGCCGCGGCGGGGGATGAAAAAGTCCTCGGCGGCTATAAAGAGAAACATTTGGGCCGCCTGCGCTCCTGGCCTCTGCGGCGATAAATTCAGAGACAGGCAGAGCCACACAGAGCCCCCACCGCTCAGAGCCAAGGACAAGCCATTCAAGCCCGCTCCATTCAAAAAAAGGTAAAATGGCTGCAAAAATAGTGAATGGGAGAGAGGACAGTGGTCACGATTCAGCTTTAATGAAGGCCCTACCTGTTTGTTTGGTGGATATTTTTGATCTGAGCTCAGATCCATAAGATAAATTTTGGTCACGATGCACCACAATGAGAAACAAAGGCCTCTACCTTTTTGTTTTGCTCCATCTGTTCTGCTCTGTCTGTGTGTAGTTTTCTGAGTTTGTGTGTTTGTGTGTGTGTATGTGTGTGTGCACTCTGCTTCCATGTGTGTATTTGTGTCTGTTTGTGTGTGTTCATGTTCAATTGTGTGTGTGATCGCTCATGTGTGCATATATGTGTGTGTGTGTAATGTACCTATTTGTAATGTATCTGATTAGAGATTTTCCACTGCCCTGATGTCTGCACTTCTCCAATCCTCCTGCAGGTGGTGGCGAAGAGCGTGTTGGCGGTCCGGAAGACCAGGAAGAGCACCAGTTCTCAGATGTCGATGACTCCGAAGATGATGACGATAATGAGGAAGAGGAGGAGGAGGAGTCTTCATCCCATGATGAGCCGCCCTCCTCCTGCTCCCCCGACACGCGACTTTCCAGCGGAGGACGCTCTGACAGTGGTCTTCCCTCCCAGCGCAACACCCCTGAGCCCCACCTCCCTGCAGCCCAGGAGAGAGATCCAGGGCCCAGCCAGCAGGACTACCCGTCACCCAGGAAGCTGTGGCCTAGCGGCCGTGCTTCCTCCCCTGGCAGCAAGAGGGCACTGTTCTCTCCCCGGGGGCCCTGGGAGACGTCCCCACGGGCCTTCTCGCCCAGCGGGGAGGGCTCTCCTCTGCGGCATCTTTCCCCTGGGCGCGGCATCTCTCCTGGACGGGAAGTCTCCCCTCTCCGCTGTCTCTCCCCCCGGCTGGAGGTCTCCCCAAACCGCCACCTCTCCCCATCGCCTGAGAGAGGCCCATCCCCAATCAGGCCTCTCTCCCCCGGCCGCTACCCCAGCCCTCGTGCCCTGCCCTCCCCCATACACCCTGGAGCCCATAGCAGGGTGCGGGGGTCCCCCATTCGCACGCCCGGGGACACCCCCAGCACAGACCCCCCAGAGGGCAGACAGGTGGGTCCGTCAGCATTAAAATAATAACAATATGCATTATTTTACATTACATTATAATTATAATTACCATGAACAATGATAGAAACAGCAACAACAAAAGCAAGATCAATACTACTACTGCTACTACTTCTACTACTAATAATAATAATTATTATTATTATCAGTAGTAGTGGTAGTAGAATAATAATAATAACAATAATAACAACAAATTTGGTCAAATTATTTGTATTAGAGATCTTAGCCTTTTGGACACCAGAAAGATCACTGACAGTGTTTTTTTTTTTAAATCAATATTCTTCCACTCAAACATATGTTTGATTGGTATGAGGGTTAGGGTTAGGGTGAGGGTTAGGGGTTAGGGTTAGCGTTAGGGGTTAGGGTTAGGGTTAGGGTTAGGGTTTGGGTTAGGGTTAGGGTGAGGGTTAGGGGTTAGGGTTAGCGTTAGGGGTTAGGGTTAGGGTTTGGGTTAGGGGTTAGGGTTAGGGTTAGGGGTTAGGGTTTGGGTATGAGGTCTTGTGGAAAGATTCTGGGGTCTGGGAGGATTTCATACTGTACTGAAACCCAAAAAGACAAATTATTTCAGCTAATTATCAGATTAATTCGATCCAGTTCAGAACCCTACAGCTACTGCTACCCATAATAACCCTTTTTAATATATTTGTACAGCTCACTTGGTTTTGCATTGAAGGTTTCATTTTTATTGTACATTTTCAAAGTCTTTGTACACTTTCCCAACATTGTCAGAATCACAGTATGATGGTATTCCCTTTGGCTTGGCCGGGTTTCTGTCTGTGTCTGAGACACATTACTTCACTTTGGAAACAGCAGCATGGTCAGTTTAGGGATCCAGGCATCCTGGTTTTTACTAATTTTCTCAAAGCCAAATATAAAATTGAGGCATTCCTGTATTCTCCCAGTGTCTGTAATACTGCTGTCCTCTGCAGACCCACTGCATGACCACCACACCAGAGTGAACACATACCCCTTTCAGGAGCTGCTGGTTGAAATTACAATTGTCCATCTTATAGATGTGTATGCGTTACGGTTGTGATGTTTTTTTTTAGATTGTGGTTTTTCATGTGAAAACATATGTCTGCACTCCCTGTTAGTATGATGGTTAAATCTTTATAATTTTATACTCTATTTTATATGTTTGTTGTTGTGTATCTTCGTCCCCTTGCTGTTTATGTTACTATATAAATGCCTGTGCGTGTATAAATGTCAACTTCCTGACAGTGACCTCTCCTGTCTCAAAGCACCCTGCAAAGCAACCAATCAAAACAAAACTAAATCAACAGTCACAATTTAAATATAAGCAGAATGTAAACAAAGGCACATTTTTGACATCCACACGTGTGCCTACATTCTCCTAACACATTTCTCATAGACACACTCGCAGTTATTTCTGACTTGTACCTATAAAAAGAGCGTTTGAACAGTGCTCACCAGTGCTGTGTCCTGCAGGCTGAAGTGATGCGTCCCAGACAGACAGACAGGAGACTGGAAGTAACACAGTCCTAAACATGCAGGGGAGTGTTTCTCCTCTAAACGGCCTGCTGTCACCAGGCCGGGGCCAGGGATAGGGCTGTCAGTGCACTAGACCCTGCCCAGGTCAGCTCAGAGCTCTGGATAAGATTCAATAAAACGCACTATGGCTTATGCAGTTCAATCAGAGAAGATTTTACACAACAATATAGTTTTTGTGTGTTCTATTTTATCTGAGACAAGCCACTTCCTTTGAAATGAGTTCTTTTTTAATTGTAAGATAGAATGAAGCCTCAAAGAGTCGTTAAAGAAACCAGTCTGTTTTGAATGACTTGCCCAGAAGGAGACAAAGTGCATGTGACTGGGCGAGAGCTGAGTTCTGCCAGAGAAGCCTCCTCACTCAGCAGTGCATGCACGAGAGAAAACCTCAAAGCGAGAATGCGTGACACTTCAGCATTCTGTAACTGACGGCGTCATCACCAGCACGTCAGAATACCATTGAAATGATTGTTTTCCGTTATTTTTATTTGATATGTACACCATAGGTAGGATCACTAACTTGCCTTAGGTACAATTTACACATTCACAAGTGAAGCCCCTGTGGGTTCACTGCAGGCTTGTCAGGTTGATGCTGGTCACTGATGATGGTGAGCGCAGTGATGCTGGAGAATAATCAGCACACGCAGGTACGCACTGATAGTGATGCTGGAGAATAATCAGCACACGCAGGTACGCACTGATAGTGATGCTGGAGAATAATCAGCACACGCAGGTACGCACTGATAGTGATGCTGGAGAATAATCAGCACACGCAGGTACACACTGACAGTGATGCTGGAGAATAATCAGCACACGCAGGTACGCACTGATAGTGATGCTGGAGAATAATCAGCACACGCAGGTACGCACTGATAGTGATGCTGGAGAATAATCAGCACACGGAGGTACGCACTGATAGTGATGCTGGAGAATAATCAGCACACACAGGTAAGCACTGATAGTGATGCTGGAGAATAATCAGCACACGCAGGTACGCACTGATAGTGATGCTGGAGAATAATCAGCACACGGAGGTACGCACTGATAGTGATGCTGGAGAATAATCAGCACACGGAGGTACGCATTGATAGTGATGCTGGAGAATAATCAGCACACGCAGGTACGCACTGATAGTGATACTGGAGAATAATCAGCACACACAGGTACACACTGACAGTGATGCTGGAGAATAATCAGCACACGCAGGTACGCATTGATAGTGATGCTGGAGAATAATCAGCACACGCAGGTACGCACTGATAGTGATACTGGAGAATAATCAGCACACACAGGTACGCACTGATTCATATTGCAAGGGCTGGTCCAATAAGCAGGAGCACTTTGGGGGGTGATGCTGTGGAACGTACCTGCTGTTTTCACTCATCACAAAGTGTTGGCTGTCTCTGCTGTATCTCCATTATGCTGAAGCAGGTATGGTGCAGGTTCCTCAGGGGTGCAGCACCCTAACTACTACACTGCACAGGGACCAGGGAGTTACCTGCTTTTGACTGAGGTGTCAGAGGTCAGTCTGGATGAGAACACCTTCTCAGTGGTTGAGGTGATGCAATGAAAGGGTGATTTTCTGTGTTTCTTGCAGGAGCGGGGGATGTTTCCGGAAGCCTGCCTGTTCCCCCCAGCGCTGCGTCTCTCCCCCTTGCCGGCGGGTGAGTCTGGGGGGGGTCACACATCCCCCCGGAGGTTGGACCACGTGTTCAGCCACCTGCCGCTGCACTCCCGGCAGGGCCCCCGCGCTGCCTGCCTCATGATTCCCATCGGGGGCATCCAGATGGTCCAGCCCTGGCCCTGCCCCCCCCACCCCAAACCCAGCGCCACCCGCCCCCACGACAGGAGGGAGGCCTTTCCCCCGGCCACCAGCGGGCGGGGCATTCTCCAGGACTACAGGGTACAGGAAGAGGAAGCGGCAGCTGGAACCAGCAGCCAATCAGGGCTTGGCGCGGGCCGAAGAAGGCGGGCCACGCCCCCAGACAAACAGGATTCTCAGACGGGTGGGGAGGACCCCACGGACACGGGCATAAAGCAATATGGCAGCTCTCGCACTCGCGCTCACTCCCAGGGTAGCACTTTGGTCGCTGCGACAAAGGTGGGCGCAACGACGTCACAGACTTCAGAAAGCAGCTCCGCAGACCCCTCCCCCAGCCAGCCAGCTCCTCCCACTCACAGGACTAGACAGCTCTCTGATAGGGAGGGAGCCCAAGGGGGCCGGGGCAGAAGGCGGGGTTTAGAACAAACAGGGGGAGGAGCTGGAGGCAGAGTCACGGCCAGTAAAAACAAGGACAGCAAAACAGGAAGCACTTAAAAGACTCCGCCCCCTGATTCTGTCTTCAGAATCACTAAAGCTTTTTATTATCGCTTTTTGGTTCTCGATGTTTTGTATGGTTCCGTTTTTATACGATTTCCAACACTATTGTTTACTTTTATGTTTTGTTTTTTTGTTCTCCTGCAATATATATAGGATTGGAATAAGATGCACCTTTTCTTTTTTGACGATAATATTTCTGTCAAACTATCTATCCCTTATCTACTGTTATTTATCTTGCTATCTTCGTATCTATTGGAATATACATGTATAATTATTATAGATATATTTGTAAATGACCAAAATCAATACAGAAAAACAATAATTCCAATTTTGTTTGTCCCTTGTCCAGTATTATTCACAGTGTAGTTGATTGTGCCTTTTCTGTCAAAAAGTATGTTGCTAGAAATATAGAAAAAAGTTAAAAGGCTGTGAATTTTTTTTGTTTGATATATTTGTTTTGTTTTGTTTTTGAATTGTGCTGGAAGGTACGGGCGTTTTGACTCTCAGTTTTTTGGCCATTTTTTTAAAGTCAGGGTAAAAAGTTGATGGTTGCTGAAAGAAAGATTTGAAAAGTAAATGCACTGAAGTCATATTTTTTATATTAATAAATTCTTAGATCTTATGTGCGTGTACAGAAAAAAAGAAGTATATGGTCTGTATTTATTGCTACATTTAACTATAAAAAAGCTTCTTTTATGTTGTTTTTTATTTTTTACTTTGATTTTCTAAAACATGCAGTGATTATCTATGTCAATTACCTGTGTGTCTTCTTTTTGATAAAGATCTCATGACTTGAAATTATGGTTCAGGGGCTGGATGGGTTTTTCCGGGGGGGGGGGGGGGGGGGTGGGGGTGGGTTTCAGCTGTCAGTTGCCCTGCGTATTTGAAACAGAGCAAGTTTCTAGTTTCTAAACCAATAAAAGCTGCACCGGAATTTGCTGAAACTTTGTATGCGTGTCTCTCTGTAAAATGTCTCCTTTGTATGATGTTCTGGTGTTTCCCAAATGAAAGATATGCACAGAGTATCCAGAACTGCATCAAGCCCATTTACCTACAGTCTACAGAGTATCCAGCACTGCATCAAGCCCATTTACCTACAGTCTACAGGGTATCCAGCACTGCATCAAGCCCATTTACCTACAGTCTACAGAGTATCCAGCACTGCATCAAGCCCATTTACCTACAGCCTACAGAGTATCCAGCACTGCATCAAGCCCATTTACCTACAGTCTACAGAGTATCCAGCACTGCATCAAGCCCATTTACCTACAGTCTACAGAGTATCCAGCACTGCATCAAGCCCATTTACCTACAGTCTACAGAGTATCCAGCACTGCATCAAGCCCATTTACCTACAGTCTACAGAGTATCCAGCACTGCATCAAGCCCATTTACCTACAGTCTACAGAGCATCCAGCACTGCATCAAGCCCATTTACCTACAGTCTACAGAGTATCCAGCACTGCATCAAGCCCATTTACCTACAGTCTACAGGGTATCCAGCACTGCATTGAGTCTGGACTTCTTCAAGCACTACACATTCAATAATACATTTTGCTCATTCTCCCTTGATCTTTTAATTTACAGGAAAATGTGCTTAGCTGAGCAGTTAAACTAGACTGTGTTGGTTACTTTGTAGCAATCACACATTCTTTGTTACTGGCTGTTAATTCCCTTTTGTGTGCTCCATCTCATTGTCACTTGATTTCAATTTGATTGTTTGAATTCCTTCAGCTCAATCAGGTGATTGGAGGATTATTTGGATCACCTGTGGTCTGCAGTGTGGGACTGGCTCCTAATCAGTGATTGAGAGCAGGTGTCGGTGCATTCCCCCTTAGCCAATCAGGATGTGACCCCGCCGCTCCCATGGGGCTTTTAAGGGGCAGCAGTTTTTAACCCCAGTAATCATTCTGATCTGAATGGCAGCAGTGAATGTCAGGTCTCGAGACAAATCGGTAGTGATGCTGCTGTTCTTGACATAACTTGGGGATTTCTTTTTAGATTTTTAGCCCATTATTTAGGTATGTGTGTACGGCGGTGTATGTAGTTTAGTTGGGCCCACAGGTTTTTTTGTTTTTATTTCATTTGATTTAGACAACCCTGCAAGACTAAATGTCCTTTAAGTACATCTCCGTACAGCTCTCTGCTGTGCCCTGTAGAATCTATGGGTGCCTGGATGTGTGGGGGAGAGTATAGTAGGGGAAGGGGACTTTTTTTTTTTTTTTTTACCGTGTTAGATCAGAAAGTGCAATGTCCAACACTTCTCTGGAGTGGTGTTTCCCCTATGCAAACATGCATTTTATGTAGACTAAATGCATTTTATTTTTGCAGTTTAAAAGTTTGCATTTAAAAAGACTTGAAACTTAAGTGTCTAACAGTCCACTTGATACACCAGTTTGCCTAAATAAACTGTGCATACCGCCAAACACATTTCAGACATCTTAAATAATTTTAAATGTTTGCTTTAGTACTCAAGAGTGTTTGCACACTGTCTGCTTTCACAGTATGACGCTTGTCTTTTTGAACGTAAACATTCGCGCGGTCACCGTATTTTCTCACTTTGCTTATGTCTCCTCATATCAGGTGTGCTTCCGTTTGGTTCATAAGCCAGTCCAGTTTAAGAGTGATGGAAGTTTTCACCTGCAGTTTCACACAGGGTTTGAAATGGTTGGGGTCTTGGGGAGGGGGTCCAGGACCTCCCATTAGGCATGAGAGCCCCCCCCACACACACATTAAAATGGAAAATGTTTTGGGGGGATGTCCACCTTTATGTCCACATTTTTGTCACATGACAGATGTAACCATCCAACATGTTGCCATGGTCTGTCACAGCCTAACATTTCTTTTGTTAAAAAGAGAGTCCCCGAAAATCTAATGAAGCTCATGGTTATGTCCAGCCTGGATTTCACAGCAAAACCGCGTTCTATTGATAATTTCTGCCCCTGGGTTTCACAGCATGTTATTGATCATTTCTTCCCCTGGGTTCACAGCATGTTATTGATCATTTCTTCCCCTGGGTTCACAGCACGTTATTGATCATTTCTACCCCTGGGTTCACAGCATGTTATTGATCATTTCTACCCCAGGGTTCACAGCATGTTATTGATCATTTCTTCCCCTGGGTTCACAGCACGTTATTGATCATTTCTACCCCTGGGTTCACAGCATGTTATTGATCATTTCTTCCCCTGGGTTCACAGCATGTTATTGATCATTTCTACCCCTGGGTTCACAGTATGTTATTGATCATTTCTTCCCCTGGGTTCACAGCAGGTTATTGATCATTTCTTCCCCTGGGTTCACAGTATGTTATTGATCATTTCTTCCCCTGGGTTCACAGCATGTTATTGATGATTTCTACCCCTGGGTTCTCAGCATGTTATTGATCATTTCTGCCCCTGAATTTCACAGAAAAACCGCATGTTATTGATCATTTCTTCCCCTGGGTTCACAGCATGTTATTGATCATTTCTACCCCTGGGTTCTCAGCATGTTATTGATCATTTCTGCCCCTGGATTTCACAGAAAAACCGCATGACATTGATGATTTCTTCCCTTGGGTTCACAGCATGCATTTTGATTTTGATCTGTGACCTTTAACCTTTTGAAAGGCTTTTTTCCACATCTGGCATATTACATTGCATAAAGTCTTCCTTGCGTAAAATATGCCACTGGCTTAAGTTTCATTTATGAAACCATTATGTTGTACTAATGAATGCCCTATATATGCTGTATAAACCATTTATGAGTCACTGTCTTTTTGATGTGTGACTGAATACATCTAATTTTATTTGCTATATTTACATATTCAGTGAAGCACCATTTACAATTTTGCTGTCAATAAGGACCACATGCTGGGTATTTTCTGGAGGGAATTAAAACAAATGGAAAACAAAAAACAAAACAGTCCAGAAGCAGTTCTGTTTTGGGGCACAGTTGGCTCAGATTAGGGTCCAGAAGCAGTTCTGTTTTGGGGCACAGTTGGCTCAGATTAGGGTCCAGAAGCAGTTCTGTTTTGGGGCACAGTTGGCTCAGATTAGGGTCCAGAAGCAGTTCTGTTTTGGGGCACAGTTGGCTCAGATTAGGGTCCAGAAGCAGTTCTGTTTTGGGGCACAGATTGCTCTGAGCTGCACTGATTTCGGTCTGAGTCACCAGGAGTCCAGAAACAGAACCGCCAGCTCTTCCCTAAATGTTCAGATGCCCTTCTCTAGATAGAGCCTGCTCAGACTAAGCTTAGTCCTTACAACCAGCTGACAGGAATGACACCATCACCCCCTAACTCCATCCTTCTCTCTATTCCTCTCTCTCTCTCTCCCTAAACCCCCCCCCCACCCCATCCTCCCAGTGTGTGGCAAGTGTGTGGGCGTGGTCCTGTAGACCAGCACACAGGGGTGTTTTCTCTTCCCTCGCCTGCTGGCCCCTCCTCCAGCTCCTTGGCTCAGGACTCAGCGTAGCAGCAGAGATGGCGGCTTAGAGTCCCATACCGAAAGGGCAGGAGAGATTCCCCCAGTGACGCTACTGTGACCGCTAACAGGAATGAAAACAGTGTGTCCATTGTCAAGGCCAGCCTGGTGAGACCGCCCCACAGTGGCTTGTCTAGGTATTGCACACCCAATAGAAGGGAGTGACACAAATATCATGGTATTGTCTCTTTTCCAAGCTGTTAGTGTTTAAACGTTTTTTGTGCTCACCTTTACAGGGGAGAACATTAGGTTTAATTTTTTTTAATTTTATGAATAAAAGGAAAGACATAGATAGATAGATAGATAGATAGATAGATAGATAGATAGATAGATAGATAGATAGATAGATAGATAGATAGATAAAAAAATACCTCTTACAATAAGGTTCTGAATGATTCAGTTCATTTTTTCAATTGTTAGTTATTTTCTTGGTGTTCTTTTGTGCACTGTGTTTCTGTGGCCAGGAGAGGGAGCTGTTGGCCTGTGGACATTGGGGTCCGTGTGCTCTGCAGACAGAACAGCCATGCAGCAAAGTGTTTTCAGAACATTGGAGAATATCCAAGTTACAGCCCCGTTTGGGTTCAAAATAATATTTCATCAGTGCTAAAATATTTCATTGTTTCAAATGAACAGGACACAAGATTATCTATCTGTCTCAGGAGAACACTGAAGATCACAGAACAGAATGTACCAGATGAATAATATTCAAAGGACCGCGGCCCTCTAGGACTGGAGGTAAACCTGCAGACACTGCGGCCCTCCAGGACTGGAGGTAAACCTGCAGACACTGCAGCCCTCCAGGACTGGAGGTAAACCTGCAGACACTGCGGCCCTCCAGGACTGGAGGTAAACCTGCAGACACTGCCCCCTCCTGGACTGGAGTTAAACCTGCAGACACTGTGGACCTCCCAGCATGCACTGGGGCTGAGCAGCGTGGGAGTGGTGGACACCATGTTCAGGACACAGTTTTACAGTTCCCTATTTCCCAGCTTTATCACCCTGTACTTTCATCTGTCAGTGTTTCCAGCAGAGAAGCGGGGGTGAGGGGGTGGGCGGGGGCCAGTGGAATCTTGCCATCTCGCCCAGCTGCAGGGACACGCTACAAACACATGAAAATTACGAGTGATTTCCTTTGAAAACACCCTCACATGGTGCAACAAGTTTTTATTGTCTTAATCAGGTAATCCATTTACCAGGGGCACAGATGGCCCAGATCTGTTCCCCCCATTTTTGAGAGAAATATATATTTATTGAATAAGTTTAAAAGTTGAGACCTTTTGTTTGCCCCCCCCCCCCCCCCCCCACTTCAAAAATCTCTCCTGATCCGCTGCGCTGTATAATTGAATAATTTTGGTATTTGCTGCTTAATAAAATTTACAATATCCACTAGCACTTCATATGAACCTAAATATACACATGCAGTGTTTCTAACACCATTAATATTTACATAGCAAGTGTGTTTGTTATTTTATTGCGGCAGAAAGGACATAGACTTTAGATAAATTATGTACCAACATCATAAAAAACCCAGAAGAACAGGAAATTCAGCCTCAAAGATTCATGTAGTAATCAGGAAAAGAAGAGTAAGAACATAAACGGGGAGAAGAACCACCATCCCTCCCCCCTCCCCGACCAGAATGTGTTCCTTTCCTCCAGGAAACAGTAAAAACTCAGGATTACGTAATGACTCCATGGATGACACACACACACACACACACACACGCACACACACACACACGCACGCACACACACACACACACACACACACACACACACACACACGCACACACACACACACACACACACACGAACAAGCACACAAATTCACATAGTATCACATACACACATACTTTCAAAATCTTTGATAATGTAGCTAACACATTCTGTTGCATTGTGCATTAGCCTTGTTCATATATAATACCATATGTAATTACACACATGTGCACCTTCCCATATAATAGTTACTGAGCCGTACTATGCAGGGAGCCCAGCAAAAAACATCAGTTAGCTGTCATTGTGGGGATGGGAAGGAGCGTGCATAGCTGAATGAATGAATGCTTAACGCAGATTTTTTTTACGTATCTGGTTGCTTCATGTCAAAGGGAGACAGTGATGCGCTGAAGTTGGTCTGTGAGTGATGTGTTCAGACTGCACCTCCTGGGCGTCTCAGGGTGGCCCGGTCTCCTCAGGCACTGTTCCAGTGTGTGTGTGCGTGTGTGTGGAATTCAGACCAATCCAGTGCGGTGACTGTACCATGCCCCGCAGCCCGCAGACTGACGCATGATTGGCTGCAGCATCAAAACAAAGTGTCATTCAGCTCAATGTGGGTGGAGCCTGGGTCTCATCACTCAGCAAACCCAGCCTGTCAGTGACGGTCTGCAGAGCTGAGCAGCCTGAGTCATGGTCTGCAGAGCTGCGCAGCCTGAGTCACGGTCTGCAGAGCTGCGCAGCCTGAGTCACGGTCTGCAGAGCTGCACAGCCTGAGTCACGGTCTGCAGAGCTGCGCAGCCTGAGTCATGGTCTGCAGAGCTGCGCAGCCTGAGTCACGGTCTGCAGAGCTGTGCAGCCTGAGTCACGGTCTGCAGAGCTGCGCATAAGACGCCGACCTCAGGCTCATGTCCATGCAGGCTCCGCACCCAGACTGCAGCGCGAGAACAGATAACAGCTGACATCCTGCTCTGGAGGAGGACATGTTCCTGTCTGCACTCTCCTGAGCTGACAGCAGCAGCTGTGCCAATTAAAAAAAAGCCAAAAAAAATCTCTGGCACATGAATTTAATCTTGGATTATCTGTGTTGTGAAATATAAACCAATGCTTGTGTTCACCTGTGTTCTTTTTCTGAAGGGGCCTACATGTTGTGTGGATGAATTTGTAAAAGGCACAATTTGATCTCATGATGTCCAATTGAAATTGAATCATTTGTGTGAAGTGCATTGAAATAAAACAAATTGATTGATCGGTCAATCCATCAATCACTCAGTCAAGCTATGTCTCGTAATGTAGTATAGTGATTAGGAAATGGGTCTTGTAACTGACTCCATAAATAGACAGTGTGGAAAAATATTACATGTGTTAATCTCCTTGGATGACAGCACCTGGTGAATGGAAAATCCCGTGTGAAAGACAAAATTAATGCTGTGCCTCTAACCAAAATGTTAACCCTAACCCTTATTCAAACACTAACCCTAAACGCTAACCCAAATGTTAACAATAACCCTTATTTAAATGCTAACACAAATGATAACACTAACCCTAAACACTGACCCAAATGCTAACACTAACCCTTATTTAAATGCTAACCCAAATGCTAACACTAACAGTAAGACCAAAACCCTAATCCAAATGCTAACCCTAGACGTAACCTTACTGGAGATGCAAACGCTAATCATAAAGCTAATCCTAACAGCAACCCTACTGCTAATGCTAATTGCCACACCGTGCTTGGATTTACCTCCTGTGCAATGTCTTTCTGACTAACAGGGTCAGTGAGTTTATGTCAACATCAAAACTCAGCCTATTTTCAGTCTGCGTGTGCCTGGGGGGAGCGACACATTCCAGCAGACCCCCTGCACAGCCCTTCCCCCACCAGCTCACCTGCATTTACCTTTATCTCTCCATTCCAGTGCCAGCTCGTCAGTGCTGACTTATTGTTGGAAAAATGCGGTTGTGTCATTCTCATGTTTACTTTAGGCATTGAGACGTGAACACATGCACTCATGAGTGTCTGTGGAAGGTAAACACTGGGGCCATAAGGGACTGTGGGCATCTCTTGTTATCTAGTCAGTCTGAGGCACTTCTTTTATTTCACCAGCAGATGTCAGTGTTGAGCTGTCTGCTGCAGTTGGGTTCTCCTTCCTGCCACCGCTGTGATTGAAAATAAGACACTTCTCTGGGCCGAGTAACCTGGGCACTCTCCCCTCCTCACCATGTGACTTCTTACCCTTTGCTCTGCCCTCAGCAGCTCTGTGCAGAGGAAAGAGCGCCTCCTACTGACCAGCTCATCCAGCTGCACATTTATTTCTTGCACATTCCCAGAGCTACATCGCTTCAGTAATAACCAAGCACAGCGCTTCATCACTTCAGTAATAACCAAGCCCAGAGCTACTTCATTTCAGCAGTAATCAAGCCCAGAGCTACATCGCTTCAGTAATAATCAAGCCCAGAGCTACTTCATTTCAGCAGTAATCAAGCCCAGAGCTACATCGCTTCAGTAATAATCAAGCCCAGAGCTACTTCATTTCAGCAGTAATCAAGCCCAGAGCTACATCGCTTCAGTAATAACCAAGCACAGCGCTACATCGCTTCAGTAATAACCAAGCCCAGCGCTACATCACTTCAATAATAACCAAGCCCAGAGCTACATTGCTTCAGTAATAAACAAGCCCAGCGCTACTTTGTTTCAGCAGTAATCAAGCCCATTCCTGAGTTTCAGGAATTTGACATTAAAATGACTGCTGGCAACCTGTTATAAGTGCGTAATAAGCTATTGAGAACTTGTTATAACTTGTGGTACGGGAACTCTACAGTACTGTGCAGCTTCAGCTAAAGTGTGGTGAGCGTTCCTGTGCATTTTATATCTAAATGGATTTCATTCTCATTTAAGCCCTTTGACTAAAAATATGTGCAGGTTTCTTATGAATTCAATGTCTCTCACAATGTCTGTCACAGGGATTCCCTCTCTGTCTACATAGAAATCAAAAATCACTCTCTATACTCTCAGTATAATGAAACAGGATAATGCTTGGTGTTATGAAGTGGTTTTATCACCATGCCAAATTAATATTCAAGTATTTATCAAGTAAATTGCACATTTCAGTTCACAAATGAAAATAATGAAAAAGGTAGAAAGTTAACAGCCACATGATGCCACAGCAGTTTTATTTAAGTGTGTTTGATTGTTGAAATATTTCTGTTGCAAAGAGGTGATGGTATTGGTGGAATAAAAAGTGCTGTGACTAAAAGTGAAACATGCTGTATATTTGTGTTTTTCTAATTTCAGCACTGTGCAGGAAAGCTGTGGATGTGAGACAAGAGCAGTTTCCGTCTAACTGTTTTTACTCAAAGTAAGAAGTGTGCTTCTTTCTGTATTTTTATGACCAAAAATCACCTTGGGTGACATGTCTCACCACGTTGCGATTTATTCATTACGTCACTCTCATGACCATAAACGGCTCACTCCATCGCCGACCCCCTCCTGCTGGCTGCCCCACAGACACGGATCACTGGAGACGTGGCATTCAAAGCATCGCTGCAATCCTGTAATGACAAAACCATCTTCAGCATGTCAAATACTCACAGCTTGTGCCAGCACCTCATCATTCCTGCCAAAATTTGTTCAGTCTGTGTACAATTATGCACTAAAAATATCATTTATGCTGTAAAAACACTCCAAAATCTAAAAATATCTTCATATTAACAAATTATTCAGTTTGAAACATGGATAGAAAGACTGCATGTGTTATGAACTGTCAATAATATGTCACAGCTCTGTGATGAATTTAATAAAATACAATAGAATAAAAGAGACAATGACTGTGTTTTTCCTCATTCTATTAAAAATTCTTGTCTTTTCGAAGATATGTTTTGATATTTCATATTAGATATTATATTGGCCCAGTCTGTTTCTACTTCCTCCAGATAACAGCTTGTAAAATCCAAAGTGTGGTGTGTGCCTCTGGTATCATGTCCAAAAAACACACGTTTTCCATTCTGGCCAAACAGTCAGACTGAAACACCGCTCACGCTTTATGCTCACAGATTTCCTGTATTGTGCAGGACACAAAAATATGTTTGTCTTTTATTCATGTGGCATATACTGTCGTATCTCTCCAATTGTTTGTGATGAAACTGAGTTTGTAAAGTTCTTGGGTGTGACTCATTAGAATGGCAGGGTGAACTGGATTAAATGTTTAGCTGTTTAAACAAAACACCCCGGTAGCGCACTGGTTTCGATGAAACGGGCGGTTCTTGTACTACTGGACTATCCAAAGCTTTAACAGGGTCCTATAGTCCACCATGGTGCTGACATGGATATCCTCCCAGATTGGTGTTGTTGCATGTTGCATGCACTTTTCTAAGTCACTCTGGATAAGAACGTATGATAAATGTCCAAATGTGAATATAAATTTATAACATTTTCAGTGCATGAAGTGAGTCCCTTTGGATCATGGAGTTCCGTGGTGCCCGCCCTGCTGTTTACTCACGTAAGACAGTGCTGAGTCCAGGGCCAATTCAGCACGATTTGATTCTGTATTTAATGGATACTCTGTAGACTGTAGGTAATGATAAAACCTTCAGACTGTAGCTATAAAGCCAAAGATAATCTCATTCGCCTGAAGTCATCATTAAGTATATGTACATGTACATGGTTAGTTGTTTTACGGAAGTACTGTGTTGTACATGATAGTGCCATTCACAAGAATTGAATTAAAGAGAGAAAAATACATGGGAGAGAGAGAATGCTGCGGTTTTTCCACCTGGATGTGTAAAAACTGCACCCCAGTTGACGCAATGCCTTTGACATGCAGGATGGGGAGATAAGATGGGGTCGAGGAATGGATGGTTGCTCAATGCCAGCGCATGGATGGCTCACACACTGCCACACCTGCGTGCCAATGAGACAACAGCTCACCCACACAAGGGTGCTCAGCCAGTCAGGGAGACTTGGGGTGCGGCTGGGCGTGCGGGCTAAGGTGCTGGCTCAGGGAGGGCCTGGATATGAGAGTGTGGGTTATGAGGATTTGGATAGGGGTGTGTGTTTGGAAAAGGGTGTGCAGGGCAAGAGGGAAGCCTACCTCACACCCTGACAGTGGGTATCAGGGTGGAGGGAGGGGTTGGGGGGTGGGGCAGTATCGTGGGGCAGGAGCTGGCTATCATCACCTGGTTCCATCTGCAGTGACATCATAGCCAGGATATCAATGATATCCACACTCCACACTCAGGACACGCCCACTTCCATGAACTGGACCGGTCCACTCTCATCCAAAAGCACCCCTCAGCTCTACCAGTTGTATTGAATATGTTATTACAGAAGTACTATATTCCACTAGAAAGCATTGTTCTAGTATAGGGATAATACTGATCACTCTTTAAGAAGAAATATTATGGTGACTTAATGTATAACAGATTTATTTTAAAAAGATAATCATAATTTCAAATTTCATTTTCATGGAAATGCAGCCCATAATTCTATCCACTCCAACCCCACTGCCGGAAAAAAAAACAAACATACATCATGAAACACGATAAATGAAATTCTTACTTTCCCTCTTTTATAATTTCTCGGAAGACATAAAAGGTAAATGATAGTACGGTATATTTCAATACAGCAATAAACATGGTCCTTGCACAACATTCACACTGAGAGCTGTGATGCATGTCAACAGCCCATAAAGATCATTATTAAACAGAGAGCAGATAATACTCATGTAGGAGAGGAAGAAAGGTCATGGCACCGCAGTGATAGTGTCCAGGCTGATAAAAGAGGAATTCATTAATGCCAGACACGCTTCCATTAACCAGGTCAGTGCGCTTATTGTGCCACATGGTAAAGTTTCTCTGGATAAGAGCACCTGTTAAATGACTGTAATGTAATGTGATAAGCTGTAAAATGTGTTATTCTGTGTGGCTTTCCTTGTATATTGATTATTTATTATTTAACTAAATCCAACCATTAAAAGAGAGAGCACAGCCCCTACTTCACTGACGAACAACACTTCCTGTTCGATGCCATGGTAACTACAGAGGTATCAAACCACCCCCCCCCCCCCCCCCACAAAAAAATTAATTCCTGTTTGTTACCATGGTAACAACTAAGTCATCCAACAACACTGTATGTTTCCGGAGGAGTGAGAGGGGTGAGAGAGAGGAACGGTTTGTAGTAAATACCTCCACACCCCTGCCACTGCGGTCTTGAGTCATTCCAAATTATTTTGCCCAATTTTGGAACTGTAGCGCGAATGTGCTCACTGATTCCAGTGAGATAAACCAGGGAGCGACAGAGTGTGGGCATTGAATTCCTCTCCGTGTGTTGTTGTGGCCCTCATGGTGCGGCTCCAGGAGAGACCGCTATCAGGACATTTCGTGGGCTGTTTACATTCCTGCCTGTATCAGCGCCGCACAGCCAGCACAGAGGAATGGACAGGAAGAGAGGGAGCCGGGCCAACTACGCTTCCCTGATGTCTCACTGCCTGCAGACATGGGATGGCTAACATGCTAATGCAATAATTCACTAATACTACAGATTCTACTGATGTTGCTAATGATGCTAACACTACTGATGCTGATAATAATGCTAACACTACTGATGCTGCTAATCATGCTAACGCTACTGATGCTGCTAATCATGCTAACACTACTGATGCTGCTAATCATGCTAACGCTACTGATGCTGCTAATCATGCTAACACTACTGATGCTGCTAATCATGCTAACGCTACTGATGCTGCTAATCATGCTAACGCTACTGATACTGCTGATGCTTTTGATGATAATGATAGAACAAACAGCATTACAATGCAACTGATACCAGCCCAACTGTACCGCAAACAAAGAGATTCACGCATTCATATTCACACACACACACACACACACATACATATTCACATACACACATACACACACATTCACATACATACACACATGCACACACACACACAAATAACCACCTACACACATGTATAATTTCTCTGTCTCTCTCTATTACGCACACAAACACACACACACATACAACACCAACAATCATACAAGTATAGATACACTCTCCCTTAAACCCAAACAAACATTCCCACTCTCGCTTACACACACCGCACACACACATTTCCAGCAGCATCAGTGACAGCAGGTCTCTGTGGTCATAGCTCGGTTCTGATGACATCATGAGCAGGTTCCTGGGTTATCGTGACTCTTTTATCTCCAGCTGGAGTTAAGGGACTTAAAGCACGTAAATCCTTCCGGTCCCATTACCCACAGCTACAGTCAACCCTGATCTGGCCCTCAAACCATCTGTTTAGGAAAACTAGGAAAACATCAAAACCGAGGAGCGACGCCCTCTCCCATTCCAGTGAATCAGGGCTGTATTTTTGGCATGATTCTAAAACAGAAATTCATATGAAAATGTTATGATCCAAATAAAGTGATACAAACATTTTCCTCATGTCAGTGACCACTTGCTCATTCAAATCTCACATACACACACACACACTCACACACACTGAGACAACCCTTGTCATCCACAGAGAGGACTGACTTTGTTGCTATTTCTGTCTTGGGGGGGAGTGTAACCAAAAGCATCCACTCCCCTGAGCATGAGAAATTGATTCTGCCAGCATGTGTGGGGAGAGTGTGGGGCGCATAATTAAACACAAATACTGATTTAGGACTGCAGAGGGAGGGAACGCCAGTGACGTGTCTGTGGGGTGATATTTCAACACAGTGTGACAGTGTGTGTGTGTGTGTGTGTGTGTGTGTGTGTGTGCGTTTGTATATGTGTGATGGTGTGAGTGTGTGTATGTGCTTGTGCGTAATATTGTAGTCCTGCAGTGGAATGTGCGCAGGGTAAAGTCCGAGTGATTACCGCATTCCTTCTGACAAAGGAAATTCCGAGGAAGGCGCATCAGGGCCGGTGACAGAGCGAAACTCAGTCACTCTGTCACACTGTCACTCTTTCCTGGTCCCTGCGCTCCTGCTGCCCTCCCCAAGCTGAGTCAGGCAGCCGCCTCCAATCACTGACCCTCCCGGGCCCCCTGCGCCGGCGGCCTCTCCTTCCCGTGGGGGATCGCTTATCTGGAAACCGTGAAACTGGAACCAAACATTCAAACTATTTCACTTTTTTCATTTCTCATACAGAAAATATCGACCAGCGCTCACAGAGACAGGCTATCCCGAGGGCCTTTTGAGGAGCGTGACATCCGTGTTTTCACAGTTTTATGGAACAGGGGAGCCCTACATGACACATGGGGGTCCGGAACGAAATGCAGGGGGTGGTGGGGCGGAGGGGGCGCCTCGACGGCTACAGCAGCGCACAAATATTCAGCGCAGTATTTGTGCGATTATTAACGGGGTAAATAGTCGGTGAAATTCCATTGTCTCGAGGACAATGACATGACTGCGGCATTTCCTGCGCTGCGACTCCAAAACAATTTTTTTCTCCTCCTTTAATTGTCAAATGTTATTTTTCTTCCTTTGATAGAAATGAAAGAGATTTTTTTAAAGCTGGCGGTTTTCACATATTAAGTCGTACATGCTCTCCTTTGGGGATTAATGTATATTTTGATATGTATTTTATTTATGCTTTATTCATCTAGGTGAATCACGCTGTGACTGAACTCTGAACTATTTTTTGCTACTTTTTTTCACAGATGAAGTGCAAATTCACAGTAATGTATTCACAATATCAACACAGAAATGTGTGTGTTCTGGCTCCTTAAAGAGCAAACAACATTAGCAAATACGATACAATACAACGAAAAAATACAGAACAACAGCCGCAGAGAAGAAAGAGTGTTGAGGATATGAATAAATGCTTGGAGACGGAGGGCAAGGCCTGCTTGTACAGACAGATTAATGCGTTTGGAAATGGAGTCAACAGCCGTGCCAGTAGCTCGAGGTCAAGAAAAACAAAATATGTTATTTCTGTCACAAAGACAATTACTGAGAGATGGATAGAAACGGCTGCTGACATCATTAAATGTGAACTCTTGTGAGGTGCTCGTGGGGACTGCCAAGTGTAATTTCGCGTGGCAAAGCAGGGACAAGTCCTGTCAGATCGCACGCGCAGACAAAAACCTCTCCTTTTCAAAAACAGCAGTTTCCACAGAAACCTGTCTAAAAGGTACACGCCTGGACCACAGGCGGGGATTACGGCAGATCCGATCTGGGTCCGATGCAAACGCACCGGGACTAACGGGACGCGTTCGCCCACTGTTTTGCATGTGCCAGCGTGTGGTATTTTCCGATCAGTTTAAAATCCGCCTCTCACACCCGAGACCGAGGCCACCTAAACTTTGCTTGGCTTATCGCGTCTGTAATTAACCCCGCCTGAAATATTTGCATGATGAATGGATTTTTGATTTGTCTATCGGGACGAGTGTGAGAATATTTCCCCGTGTTGGACGGGGGAATCTCCGCTGTCCCACTGACGGTTGGATGTGTGAATTTGCAAACCCCCCATGAACAGAGAGTTCTTTCCACAGGTGGGTCTTGTCAGGACCCCAGTCACGCACCCGAAACACCGGAACTTACGCCGGGAGAATCTGAAAACACCAATGTAGGACGCTAAGATTATTATTAACGCCCCATTATATTCTTAAATTAAAAAAAAAACTGCAGTCAAAACACTCCAGGTTAAGAAAAGTGTTGTTGCGTTCAGCCGATATTCAGGACTTAATTGTGCTGTAGGCGCAGAGAGCTAATAATACTTAATGAATACATTTGTGCACTTTAGCCCTGATCTTTGCACCTGTCTTCACTCTGTATATCGATGTGGTTAAGAGCGCCTGCTAAATAACTGTAATGTAATGTAGATAAGAGAGAGAATGCTAACCACACAAAGAAAAAATGTAATTGGTCAGACTGTGCAATCACTCAAGGGAACTTTATCGTGAATATTCGTGAATATTGGTAATTAAACATGCCGTTTGAAGTTGTCAGTCCTCTCCAGGAATGTTACTGGCGTCTGAAAGGTTAAAGTGTTTAACATAGCGCTGGTGCAAGGTCATGCGGGCGTTGTAAGAGCGCTATGTGCGCGCTGCAGCAGTGAGAGGGAGCGTAACACTCATCTCCATCCCGGGGGAATCTTGCGTAACCCCGCATTGTCTGCCAGCCGGGCTCGCTCTCCCGGACACAGTTTCCTGACACCATTCACTACCTATGACAAAGAGCAGCTGACACAAAACCCAGCCACTCTCAGGGAAAATATGCGCATACTTTCGGAAGATTAAATCTTGTCACAAGTTCTTCAAAATGAGCACACCTAAAACAATCAATTCAAAAGAAGCAAATGGAAGAAAGAGTTTTTCAGCAAATGGAAGAAAGAGTTTTTCAGCAGCCAGCGATCTGAAGTTCATACTGTCAATCTGCCAAGGTAAAACTTACAGACCCAAGATCAAAATGTGCAAGTATCACCACATATGTATTACGTCACAAACATGGTGTGGGTCACAAACGAGGGGCAAAACTCTATGTACTAGATTTTAGGATAGAATACAACATAATAGAATAGAATAGAATAGGAGAATGTGGTATCTATAACAGCAGTATTCATCTTTTCACTAGCAGTGTAATTATCCAGAGTTTCTGGTCTGAGCTTCTGTCACAAGCAGGAGAAACCAGACAGAACCTTCAGGAGAGACCAGACAGAATATTCAGACGGACTCATCTGTAGCCTATAGCCACACTGTAACGGCTGTCTGTAGCCTATAGCCACACTGTAACTGCTGTCTGTGGCCTATAGCCACACTGTAACTGCTGTCTGTAGCCTATAGCCACACTGTAACTGCTGTCTGTTGCCTATAGCCACACTGTAACTGCTGTCTGTAGCCTATAGCCACACTGTAACTGCTGTCTGTTGCCTATAGCCACACTGTAACTGCTGTCTGTTGCCTATAGCCACACTGTAACTGCTGTCTGTTGCCTATAACCACACTGTAACTGCTGTCTGTTGCCTATAGCCACACTGTAACTGCTGTTTTGATACCTATGGTACACTGAGTCCAGAGAGCCAGCTTTAGAGACAGGTGTACCATGTCATATTGGCAGTGTGTCTGCCCCTTCTTTGATCCAGTGCTGTAAGTTAGCTGTGGGCAGGGGGGGAAGGCTTATGTTTAAATAAATCATTTTTTTAAACTGCAGTATCAGCTTCCATCCGGGGAGATTTTCCTTGTCTAATCCTGTGTCACCCTAATTTTATACCACACATTCCACTAACAGACACTGCTGTGATTCAGTTTGCCATTGGATGAGAAGAGGTGTTTGGCTGAATATCTGTTATTGTGTCATATATTAGTGTATTCTAATTCAGTACTCTAGAATCCCCAGCCTGAAGACGGCTGTTTTCACACACTGTTCCTGAGAGACCGCTGACTCTACACATATATACAACATGCTTCAGATGGGATCACTGACAGCTTTTTCTTTGGTAAACACTGTTATAACACGTATACCGTGTACTTTGCACAGCTCAGCGAGGTCTGACAGGGGAGTGGATTAGTAGGGATTCACCTCAGTGAGTTTGTGATTCAGGAAAGCTGCAGTGTAAAAACTTCAGAATCCTGTCCTGGCAAAGGCTCCTATGGGACTCCTTTGGGGATTTTTACATTCTTCCTTCATCCCATATAAATATGTATCTAATCCTGCTGTAAGCT